>VDFB02270651.1:122995847-123214762 GCA_007258455.2 Sequoia sempervirens | reverse complement strand
ATCTAGGATCACATCTTAAAAATCCTATCGAGGTCATGTGCTATGTTTTTCTTAATACATATATTCACATACAAACCTCTTTCCATGTATTATCAACTCACCTATATGATAGACACCTTCCTAGATTTAAATTTCATACGATATATATATACCCAAGTGTTTCCAATTGGAATTGCTATAATTATACTTTTATGGCATTCTAGATATTTAAAATAGTTTTCATAAATCTACCAAATAGACCCATTCTTGACATTGAACCTACATAATTTTAGGTATGTCCAATGAAAGATTAGGGTCTAGGGTTCATAAATTTCAAATGCTTTAGTGTTATGGGTTTAGATTTTACAGCTTAGGGTCTAGGGTTTAGCAAACTTAGGGTGAAGTTTGGGTGGCCCTTGGCATAATTTAGAGTTGCAAGTTAGTGTCAATTGGAATCGATTGTACGTGTTTAGATTCACGAATTTGTTAATTAAATTTTCAAACAAACATCAAGATAAACTTTATGAATTTTAACCATTCTTTAACATATTGATTTCTAATCTAATTATAATTTAAAATTGAAACTAAAGTTTAATATATATCATTTTTTCCATACAAAGCAAATAAAATTTAAAACATTTAAGCAATGTGAATGATTTTTTGTTCGATTCAAATTTAGGGTTTTAACAAAAAATTTTGTTTCAATTCAATTTAGGGTTTCAGTTTTAAACAATTAGGGTTTTTAATGAAATTTTTTCGTTTCAATTCAAACTAGGGTTTTCAAATTCAATTTTTTTCGTTTGATTTGAATTCAGGGTTTCAAAAAGCTCGATTTGGATTTGTAAATGCGATGTTTTTATTTCATTTCGATTTCTAGGGTTTTGAAATGCAATTTTTTTTGTTTTATTTCAATTAGGGTTTTCAAAATCAATTTTTTTGGGGTTTACAATTTAATATTTAAAAGTTAAATTTTGTTTCTAAACACAATTCAACATTTTTTTTTTCATTTTTATCAAAAACATCTAAATTTCATTGCAAGTTTTTGTCTATTTTTACAATTATTGAATTCTACTATAACAATTAAAAAATGATTAAAACGTGACAAAAAATTAAAAAAAATACATGCTAAATTAACGTATTTCATTTAAAATTTCAATTCAAAAAAAAAATGCAAAGAAATGGTGTTTAGGTGGTGTACCTGTAGCTGGTCGTGGGGTCGCTGTCGCCAATGCACTCGGGGTCCCGTTCGCAGAGCAGTGAAAACTGTTCTTTTTTTTTAAAATAAATAGCAGTATAAAACGAGATCCTGATTTATACAACTCGGGATCCCGTATTGTATAAATCAGGATCTCGTTTCTTATAAATCGGGATCCCATTCCGTGGTCATTGGTTCGGAGTCCGCAGGGAAACGGGATCCCGATTTCTAAAAAGTGGGATCCCGTTTGGTTTCAGGCTCGGGATCCTGAACCGTAACGGGATCCCGTTTGTTAAATCGGGATCCCGTTTGTTTGATGCCGATTTCAATTTTTTGTCTAAGGCAAGAAACTTCCACGTTTCGTGGACTCAACTTCTTGCACACACCCATTTGAGGTCTACCTCAATCAAACCCCCATTTTGGTGTTCCCACCTCCATGAACAACCAAATAGCCACAAAGTATAGAAATCAACAAAGGAAATAGAAAGGAAGTGATACCAATAGATAGAAAGAAAAGACAATTGTAATGCTATCCAATAAACAAGATGATGCAGCTAAGTAGATAAAAACAATCTTACCTTCCCAACTACGAGATCTCAAGGCCAATAGTAGAAAGAAGAGAATGGAACCACCTCATAGAGAAGATGAAGCTTGAAAATCCTTTGATAGTAATGGTGTTGTAACAAGAATGTGATTCTGGAGCCAAATGAGGAGCTTGTAGCAAGAACAATGGTGTAGAAGCAAGAATGGAGTGAAGAGAGTGAGAATCAAGGGATAGAATGTGTGAAATTGTATCCAAAAGATAGAATCAAGAAATTAAGTGATTTTGAATAGGCAAAATGGAGGCAACAAGTCAAAATTCACTGGTCAAGGGAGGTAGGGAACATTACTCTTTGCAACCAATGGAAGACGTAATGCTTCTACTGATTCCAGGGGAAAGCATCTTGTTAGGACAACAACACGACATGAAGATGTTCATGCAACATGTGAAATCCCTAACAAAAATTCCTCCACTGACACAAAACGATGCAGCCAGGTGGAAGGGACAAGGTGGTGGTGGTGAAATTGCATCATCGGGTTTACATTTTCTAAGGTAGGGGAAATTAAATGGAGAGTTTTCCTAGGAGTGCAAATTCATGCTATTACACTCATCATATGATCTAAATAAAGGAGGATGAGGGGCCTTTTGAATCCATATGAGTCATAAATGTATAAATTGTGAAAGCTTGAATCATAACTTTAATAAAGATTATAAGCTAGCTAAAGAGAGGTATATGCATGTCTAGTGACTAATATGAAATTAAACATGATATAATATGATATTATGATATATTTTCAAATAAAACTAGGAGAGATAGGGATAACCAAATATTTGAAAGGAGAAAAATAACCTAGGAATGAATTACTTTACCAATCTATTCTTAAATATATGAGGTTTAGTATGGAAAAAGAAAATTTAAGACTTATAGTCATTCAAGAGTTGACTAGATGCATTGATATAATGTCAAGAGATCACCTACGATTAATAGATTCCTTAAGAGTGTTACTTCCCACCAAAAAGTGTGATAAAAAAATTAATATGAGAATTAGATCTGTACCCTATATAATGTGAAAGACAAAAATAGAGTTAGAAATCGTAAGGTTTTTTAAAGACTTACCAAGTCCCTTTACTAGCATGAGAAAGAGAGATGGAAAAATATGATCAACATGAAGTAGACCTATTTTATAGTGAAAAATATTAGGAGAGCTATTTATAATCATATAAAAATAAGGAGAGATAAAACATGTCATTACCCATTGAATCCAATCATCATCAAAACCAAAGGTATGTAAGATATCTTTAAAAAATAACAAATCCTATCATAAGCATTAGAAAGATCAAGTTCCATGATCATATAAAAATTATTGTTAACATGCATAAAGTGAATGGATTCTTAAACAATAAAAATATCATTAATGATTTAATGACCTTGAAAATTCCCTATTTTGGAGAAATGATAGAAGGAACTATTTTAGCCTCTTAGTGATAGTATTATAGAGAGTTATGGTTTAGGCATATGATAAATTCAAAACATGATCTTTCCAATAAATTAGAGCTATAAAAAAGTTGTTAAGATATTTTAACATTTGTTTTAATGTGTGTAATTCTTTAGAAGCCACCAAAATATCATATTTGACAATATCCAAAATATTGAAAAAAATCAATAGGAAAACCATTTGGATCTTGATTTCTATCTTTTTCATCATAAGAAAAACCTCTAATTCATCCATAGAAATATGACCATTGAGGAAGGAAGTATCATGAGGGAAGATAAATCTAGGAACATAGTTCAAAATAAAATTTCTACTATTAGCAGAAAAATAGTGGGAACTTTGAACAACTCAAAATTTTTAATTGAATATATTAAATGAATTTAATCTTGGACCCGTCCTCTCATTGAATATCCTTATAAAAACTAGCATGTTTTTGTGACATAATATAGTGATAAAAAATAAGAATTAAACTATCCCCCGCTTGTAACAATTTAACATAGCATTTTTGTCACCACATGATTTCCTCTTGAATCTCAATCTTTTTTAATTAATTTTGGAGATACAAGATATCCTTACTTAATACCTATTCATGAATACAACCTTGGATATCTACCAACTTTGACAAAAATATTTCTTTTTCTTTGCAAAATATTTCCACATAAGGAATAACTCTATTCTTTGAGTTTTTATTTGAAAAAAAAAAATTTGTGAAACAAAAACATGCAAAGGTATATTGTGATGAGGTTTACCTTCCCACCATAAAAATATAATATTTTATTGCAATTCCCCTTCTTTTAACCACATGAGATAGATTTTAAAAGGGGTCATTTGAGGCTTAAAAGATCCTTCCCATTGTAAAGCTTTGGGTTGATGATTTGAAACTACATTATCTATAATGGAAGAAGCAAGCTAAAGGAATTGAGAAGGTTGACCAAAAATCTACCCAATTTTTTTCAATAAAATTAATTCCCAATTATTTAATTGTTTCAAATAAAAAAAAAAAACTATTTCTATAAGGGATATCCATCAATTGAAAATGATTAGTATTTCAAAGAAGAAGAAGAAGACTAGATTGAGGGAGAATATGAAGTCAACCATTTTTCATTAAGAGATAACACAACATTAAAGTCACCTTAAATAATCCAAGGATAATCTTGAGAATAATTAGATTTATGAATATGTACATTATCCTAGAGTTTAACCTTAAATTGAAGATCTTGTGGAGCATAAAAATAGTGATAAATAAACTAATGCTTCTAGATGTGAGAACCCATAAAGAGAGACCCCCATTGCAAGTTCAATTTTTTTTTGGAGAAAAATATCTAGAATCCCAAGCACACAGAAGGCCCCTCTATAGATCAAGAGTAGAAATAGAAATGCTTTCCTAATATATACTAAGGTTGTAGAAAATTTCATTTACAAATTACTTGGGAAGCTTAGTTTTCTAAATTAGAAACATAAGAGTTAAGGTCTTCAACCAATCTCATAACAAAATTTTTTAGGGTTTTTTGTTGATCCCTCTTACATCCCACTATTGGAATTGGTTGTCATTGATGCCAACACTTGGGGAGATTGTTGCATATGTTTGTGAGACTATTTTTTGGAATTGGTGCTTATAGTTGTATGTTGTTGACACTTTAAGATGATGTGTTCATGGTTGGATGTCATGCCTTGTTTGATGACAAGTAAATATGTATTGAGTGTGGTTACTATCAGAAGAGATGATATCATGATGATATATTACTTCTAGATGAGGATTAGAAGAATTAAGATGAGGATTAGAAGTAATGTTGAGCTTGGAGAGATGTTTCTAATAGTCTCTAGTTTGTTGTATGCTCTCTCTTTTTGTTCTTGAGGAAATATGTGTTTCTACAAAGAAGTTCTGGTCTTTGCATGTTGATGAATGTTTTTGCTAGAAGAAGTTGTTTTGAAGACTGTTTGGGAGAATGCTTCGTATTCCTCCACCTTTGAAGATGTGGTCTTGTAGTTTGGGATTCTGTGTTTATGTTCTATGGAAGTTGCACTCCTACCTTTTCATGTCACTTGTGTTGCTGAAGAGGTTTCTAGTAATTGCAGTGGTTTGGATATTTTGTTGCTTGTCAAGACTGGTTCAAAAAATGCTCCACATTCCTTCACATTGATGTTTATACTCATGCAGTTTGGTGAACGTGCTCTTAGTGCTTGTGCAATGTCTCAATTCAAATTTCATGTGATGGTGTTTATTGCAAGTTGGTCTATTAATGTTCTATCTTATGGTTGTGTTTTGTGCTTCTAGGATGAAGTGTTTTGTTCTTGTTTGGTTTGCAGTGGCTATTTGTGACATGATAGTGTAAAAGAAGTATCTAGAAGTGTTTTTGGATGTTCATGGAACATCTCTTTGTGTTATGCACATCAATGGTTGATCTCTTTGGTGCCACATATTTCTTTGAGTTGGTTTTCTTGGAAATTTGTAAATGTTTGACCGACATAGCTTGTTCTCTTACTTGTGCTATGTGCGTGGGGGTCTATTCCAACATTTGAGGTTGTGTTAAGATGTATTTGGGTCCTGACCTATCTTGTTGAGAATCACATTGAGTAAGTTTAGTTGAGTGTATTTTTTTAGTCTGACTCCTAATGCGCTACACATTTCATCTTCACGTTTCCTTGTTGTCGACTTGGGTTGATGTGCACCGTGTGTGTTTTTTGGGGTCACATTTGAAATTGTAACAAGTTGTTTTTGGCCCTCTCTATCTCTTGGATAGGACCACATTATGTTTTTGTGGTTGACTTGTTGAGGTTATTATTTATCTTCTGTTCTGGCCAACCTAATTGGTGTTTTGTAATCTTGTGAAGGATATAAATGGAAGAACAAATAAATTGCAAGTCGAGAGAGTAGGTGGCGGTGTGTGAGTATTGAATGATGTAGTGAGCTATGGAAGAGAGATCAAATGAGCTTTAACACATCAGTTAACATAGTGTATTGTTGACATATGTTATAATTTCCAAATCTTCATGTATCCTACTATCAGACAGCGAGTCTCTTTAGTAGGTCCTTTTAATTTGTCTCTTTCCCTAGGGTTGTGCACAATAGTACTACAAGTCCTTTGTATCTTTCCCTAAGGTTGTACGCCTTAGCTTGCAAGTCCATCAAGGAGCAGTGTTCTTCCTTAGGCGGTGAGCCTTAAAAAAATTGTAATTTCTATAAGCAATGAGCTTCCTATATTGTGAGAGTTTTCATCATGGTTTTTCTCTTCTTATGTTTTACACATAAATTTGGTGTTAAAGTGTTCATGTGTGTTCATTGCCTTATCTTTCATTGCTGTTGATTTGATTAAGTATTGTTGATTTGTTTATAAGTTGTTGATCCTGTTAAAAGTCTAAATTTACATATTGTTGAAAGATTTAAGATCTGAAGGGTTTAAAGTTATGAAGATACTAATTCACCCCCTCTCAGTATCTGGGTGTGTTCAACACCCAATAAATAATCGATTATTAAAATGGGTGAGAGAGGAATGAATCCACTAGATTGAGAAGACACAAATCTCGTAGTTGTTCTACCAAATTGTTAGATCTATCATGATCAATCTTATGATCTACTTTGAGTTCCTTTTATCTCTCCTATTTATTATTCTAATTTTATTTAATACCCAAATCCCAAGTCGAAGGATATTTTTTCTTATTTTCTTTGAAAGAATCTAATATCAAGTTATCTTTTGGATGGAAAGTAGATAAATTTTCTTGTTTATCAAAGTCCATGATAGGGGTTTTAGACACAAGTTCAAGCTTATCAAATAAAATAGGAGTCTCTTGAACTTTAAGAATTTGAGATATTAGGAATAAAAAGAGGGTTGTAGGTATAAAAATAGACTTCATTAGAAACAAAGGAGAATGGTAGAAATTAATTAACATTAGACACATATAAAAACTCCCTAGAAAGTGGAAGATCTTGTGCTAAATGATCTTGTTTATCATTGAAAAAGTTAGTACCCTATATTTAATCATAAATTTCTTATCTTGCATTATTTCATCATTCCCTTGATTATTTTATCATTCTTTCCTAGTTTTCATATCGATCATCCTAAAATTTATTGGGCATTTCTCCCAAAATAGTAAACTTTCTTTTATTTCAATTACCAACTTTGAATTTCAAGGGATTTGGAGGAAGTTAAACTTTACCTTTCCTAAAGGCCATGGTAAATCCATGAACATTACAAGGACTAGCAATAGAACTTGATAATCCTATTAAATTTTTTATTTACTTGTAGCATCAAAAATTGTCACCCTTGACAATTTCACACTACCTTGACACCCTATTTTCTTATAACATTAATTACAATAATAATTTACTCATTTTGGGGCCAGATCAATAAAATATACTTAAATCCCCGTCATCGCTAGATATTTGGGCCAAAAACCACCGGTCACGGGTGTTGGGTGCCCTAGACCAAAAAGATTTTTTTAAATATTTTAAATCTTGACTGGCAACCTTTTGTGATTTGAAAATGTCCCTAGGTTGGCCCCTACCCAAAAAAATTCATTAAAATGGATATATAAACATGTTTTCCCTCTCATTTTGAACATTAAGAAGACAATTATCAATGAAAAGTTATTATGATGCAATCATGGAGAAGTATTGAGTTATCCTCTACATGCTATCTACAACAAGCTATCATGTTTTAGGAACTAACCTTTTGCAGATCTATCGAGAAATGAAGGCATCCATCAATCAAATTGTAGTGTGGGATCTCTTATTCAAGGGTTTTCACATCAAGGTAATATTATCATTTGTAATTTATCAATTTCAATCAATTATTGTGTTTTGGCATTTATCCAGCCAAGGGCATGCCCTCTTTATCATCATCAATTGTTGTATGTGGAGGTATAAATACCAAAATAGGGTTTAATTGAGGCAAGCCCCTATACATCACAATTTTTTCCCTCTTTTCATGTGTACAAGTTAGATCTAGAACTTTCATCAACAAATAATTGTGGTGAAGTGTAGAGAAGTTTGTAACACATAGATCATACTTTTAAAATATAAAAAAGTAGGAACCTAGTATAGGGCACCCCACACCCCTAACTAGCTACTTAAAGCTCAAATTTTTAGTGTAGGTTCCTCTTTGTCTCTATCTCTCATATCTGAAGCCGGTTTATGATTTTTCATTTTAATTTGTGATAATTTATAGTTTTTAGATCTAGGGTTACATGTCAAATAAGTTTTCTAAAATACACATCAAATTTATCTCTTCTACAACTTAAGACAACATAAACCCTAGGAGTTTGGATCTCCCTTGTGGCAACAAGCTAATCATCAAACCTTGGTTGGTTTATGTTTGAATGTTGAGTCAAAGTGAAAAGGAGATAATCTTAGTTATCTTAATTGGATCTAGGATCACTTTTCCTACTCAACATTTTGGTGAACCGGGTGACATATCTTGCAATTGAAAATTTCTATTTTTTCAAAGCATTAAATTCTGAAAATAAATTGAAAAACCTAGGTTCCTTGAAGATCTTGCATTTATTTAATTTTCAAAATAGGCATTTGCATTATTTGTTCACCATAAATTGAAAAAGAAAAAAAAATAGATTTTTTTGAATTAAATTACATAATTTCATATCTAATTTTTCCTTGTTTAAGGATTAGATCTAAGTTATTTTCATTGAGAAATTTAATTGCAATACCATTTTGTCATTTATGCATGAATATTTTAGTGAAAAATATTGAAAAAGGTGAAAAAATTACATCATTTTCATTTCAAAAGATCAAAAAGCATTTCTTTTTTGTGTTTTCTAAAAAATTAGTCAATTTCAACATTTTAATTTTGAAATTTACCATTAGGATGTATTACAAAAATCAAAATTGCATGCATGAGTGTGCCTTACATACAAAAACTAGGTTTTCATGCATTTCCATAATATTGTTTACCCCCAGACCCGAATCTTTGCAACCTGAAACCCTTAAACACTGTTGATGGTCTCCAAATCCTATATTTTAAAAAATTACCTATCTAGTCTAGGGTGCATAGCACCCTTGTCCAGCTTGTTTGGGCTAAAATTTCTATGTGCACATCTCTATTTGTTGTCTCTGGTTCATGTTTTGGAATTCTATTTTGCAAAATGTCTAAGTTTGTTGTACACCAATAGTTTGATCCATAGTACATAGCATAATATTTTTATTGCAAAAATATTATGTTGTCATAATTAATATTCTATTGTCAAATCTTGTTAGGAAATTCAAAGGATTTTTGTTACAAGCATATGAAAATGAGTTTCTCTCTCCTCTTTTGTTATTTTTCATTGATCCCTCCCAATATCTCTTTTACTTGTGAGGTTATTTTGGTGCAAGAGGATGCAATCATTAAAAATAATAACAATCATGTTTTCTCTTCTCCCAATATCTCTCCTACTTGTGAGAGTATCTTGGTCCAAGAGGATCCAATCATTGAGAATCATGTTTGTTCATCTCCCTCTATCTCTCCTATGTGGGAAGATATCATGGCATAAGAGGATTTAATCATTGATACATTTCATTTTTCAAATGGTAGTATTCTGGATGGCATAGATGAAGATTCTAAATTAACATTAGATCCCTCATCAATAGAAGACCATGAACAAGTATTTAACTCAGTTGAAGTTATGAACACACAATTGACTATTGAACCTCCTTTAATTAGAAAACCACTTCTAATTCTAGGACATTGAAAACCTCATGTCCATAGCTTAAACTTTGTAAAAAAACACACTCAAAGTAATCATGCACACCAAGATTTGTTGCAACAACCAAGTTATTACACAATGGCTCACACATATAACAATAGAAATAATAAACAATCAAAACAAATGACAACATCCATTCCATTTCCCCAACCATATCTTCCACCCCCACCTAGCCTTCCTTAGTGTAGTGGTAAATAATATGATATTGTTGAGCAACTTTGTGATAATCTAGCCAAGATCTCCCTTTGGGATTTGATTCAAACATCACCTACATACTATGGGATGCTTCAAAAGGCTTTGCAAAAGATTGACATCTCACCTTCTATAAAACCGAATGATGTAGCAACCTTGTTTGATTGTATGTAGGCGACAAAGTTGGATACTACATTCCCTCAACATGAATTACCTCCACTTGAGGTCCGAAACAAACATGAGGCTCTAATAATAATGGTTGTTATTAATAAAACTAGAGTTAGACGTACTCTTATAGATAATGGATAAGGTCTTAATGTTTGTAGAATTGATCTTCTAGATACAATTTGTGTCAATAATAATCTTATAGAACCTAATGATCTTTCTATTCATGGCTTTGATAATGTTAGTAAGCAACCATTGGGGACAATCACACTGCCCATTAAGGTAGAACTTGTGATTTTTCCTACCCCTATCCATATCATGTTGGGACCTATTTCATATAATCTTCTCTTAGGTAGAACTTGGATTCATGCCATGAAACGAGTCCCATATACTCTTCAACATGAGATGAACTATGAATATAATAACAAGATATATACAGTAAAAATGAATACAAAAAGTTTTAATTCACAAATCAAATATGAACACAACACTTCCAAATCTCTTAATACTTTGATTCCATCTTCAAAATTAGAAATATTGCATTCCAATGATAATGATACTATAGATACACTCTTGGGTAATGCTTGGGGATCGTTATATTTTACACCTCGTTTCATTAGGAAGTCTAAAATCTCACCCTCAAATCCTAAAGAGTCAAATATTGTAGCATCTAGTACAAATAATGATCACAATAATGCCTCATATTCAAATGCATGCCTTGGTGTTGACTAGTGTTCATTATATTTTACACTCTCCTTTGTGGGAGAGTAAAAAATCTTAGAATCCACACCTAAGGATTCTTGTGTTTCATTCACTCAATCTTGTTCTACATCAAAAAATCCAAAAACATCATCCCATGTTGGTGATGGGGACTCTTTATATTTTTTCCCTTGTGTGTTGGTGATAGCTAACTTTAAAACACTTAAAAAGGATTTGCATTATTGCGAAAGAATTTATTATTCTCATAAGAATCTAGACAAGACTTCTCCATCTAAGTTGGAAAAGTGTTATGGTATCAAATATAAAATGATTTCTAAAAATGGATATAACAAAAGCATAAAGCAAGGAGATAAAGAATCATGTGAAGTTTATTTCATACCTTTTAAAAAGGGTTTTAGGTTTCCAACCTTGTTCTCTGTCTACATATCATCCTCTATCACATATTATATTCAAAATTTCATATAGTAAGCAAGCAAGCTTTTCTTCGCAAGAGTTTCTTTTCCTTCATGAGAGAAAGATCACATTTTTCAAGGCTTATCAAAGGCCACTTGATTACACTTCCTTGTACAACTAAAATGAAATCTTATAGCAATAACTCTTTTTGTGCATACCATTGAGTGCATGGTCATTCCACAAATGAATGCCAGACCTTGAGTAGTAAAATACAACTTAGTGATTGTTGTGCTCTTCCATGCATTGATGCACCTAATCCTTCTAAATAATAATGATCTCTTCTATGGTGTTTCTCCTCATTATATGTCATTTGTAGCTTCATGTTTTTGCTCATTGTCATTCATGGTGGTACAACCTTAAACACAATCATATTTTCCATGGTAGAAACATGATAGTATCTTGAATGGTTGTCTTTTCCTTTATACTTGGAGGGAAAGGATAACTAGTATTTTGGGAGGTGTCTATTCTTTTTAAGGATCTCCTCTTCCTCTTCTTTTTCCTTAAAATACAAAAATAGCAAGTACGTTGACATTTTAAGGGGGGGCATATCACCCTATCCATTTCATTGATGTATAGTGAGATTTTAATTATTGGCATACCCCTTTGGTGGTGGTTTTATTTATAACACCCTCTAAGGTGTGGTTAAAATTGGTCCCCCATGACACTAAACCTTTTACGCACTCCTTGAAGTGTGATTGATAAAAATAGTACATGGATTTGGAATAATGAAGCTTGTTGATTCATGAATTTGAGCATTTTTACATGGCCACCTAGCATAACAAACCTTTCTTACTAGTGGAGCCATGTGTTTCATGAGTGATTTTATATTAGGTTATGAGAGTACCATTTTGTTTAAACAACACATTCGATGGATGAAGTTTGGTATTTGAGATAAACTTAAGAATGAGGTCTCTTTACCTTCTGAATCAAATCCTTTTTAACATACTAACCTTGTATTTATGTTTTATTCTTATAGTGTTGGTATTATGTTGATTATGTGCTTTTTTGTGTGTCTTTTGCATGTTTTCTTTATGTCTTTTATTTGTTCACTTCATGTATTCCATGTGTTTACTTTGTGTATTTTATGTGTTTTCTTCATGTATTTTGTATGTTTTCTTCGTGTATTCCTCGTGTTTGCTTTGTGTATCTTCTATTTTTTATTTATGGATTTGTTGTGTATTATTTGTGTCTTAACCTTGTGGATGGATGAGATCCTAAGTTCAGGGCTTATACACCCCTCAACTTGGCATCATCTTGTATTTTCAACATTTTTATTTCTTTTAGTGTGAGTATGATCGTAAGGTCATACTCTCACTAAAGTGGAGGCTCAATGTAGTATAAAAAATTGTCACACTTGATAATTTCACACTACCTTGACACCCTATTTTTCTTATAACATTAATTACCATAATAATTTACTCATATTGGGGCCAAACCAATCAAATATATTTAAATCCCCATCATCCCTAGAAACTTGGACCAACAAGCACTAGTCATGGGTGTTGTGCTCCCTAGACCAAAAATAATTTTTTTAAATGTTTGAAATCTTAATTGTCAGTCTTTTGTGATTTGAAAATGACCCTAGCTCGGCCCATACCCAAAAATATTCATTAAAATTCATACATAAACAATTTTCCCTCTCATTTTAAACATTAAGAAGGTAATTATGAATGGAGATTTATTATGATGCAATTATGGAGAAGTATTGAGTTATCCTTTATATGCTATTTACAACAAGCTATTATGTTTTGGGAACTAACCTTTTGTACGTATATCAAGCAATCAAGGCATCCATCAATCAGTGTACAGTGTGACATCTCTTCTTCAAGGGTTTTCACATCAAGGTAACATTATCATTTATCAATTTCAGTCAATTATTGTCGTTCTAGCCTCTGCCTAGCCTAGGGAATTCCCTCTTGATCATCATCAGTTGTTGTACATGGAGGTATAAATACCAAAATGATTTTTGACTAAGAAAATCCCTATACAACACAATTTTTTCTCTCTTTTCATGTGTACAAGTCACATTCAAAAAAATTCATCAACAAATAACTGTGATGAAGTGTAGAGCAAACTATAACACACAGATCAAACTTTTGAATTTTGAAAAAGGAACCTAGTCTAGGGCACCCCACACCCCTAACTAGCTACTTAAGGCTCAAATTTTTAGTGTAGGTTCATCTCTATCTCTATCTCTTAGACCTGAAGTTAGTTTTTATTTTTCATTTTCATTTATGCAATAATTTACATTTTCAGATCTAGGGTTACATGTCAAATATGCTTGCTAAAACACACATCAAATTTATCTCTTTTACAACTCAAGATAGCATAAACCCTAAGATTTTGGCTCTCCCTTGTGGTACCAAGTTAATCATCAAACCCTAGTTGGTTTATGTTTGAATGTTGAATCAAAATGAAAAAGAGATCATCCTAGTTATCCTAATTGGATCTAGGATCACTTTTCATGAGTGATTTTACATCCTTATGAGAGTACTATTTTGTTTAAACAACGCATTCGATGGATGAATTTTGGTCTTTGAGATAAATTTAAGACCGAGGTCTCTTTACCTTATTGAATCAAATCCTTTTTAACATACTAACCTTGTGTTTATGTTTTATTCTTATCGCCTTGGTATTATGTTGATTACGTGTTTTTTTGTGTCTTTGGCATATTTTCTTTGTGTATGGTATCGTGTTTTCCTTGTGTCTTTTATTTGTTCACTTTATGTATTCCATGTTTTTACTTTGTGTATTTTGTGTGTTTTCTTCATGTATTTCATTTTTTTTCTTCGTGTATTCCTTGTGTTTTCTTTGTATCTTGTGTGTTTTCTTTATGGATGTTTTGTGTATGCTTTGTGTGTTAACCTTGTGGATCGATGAGATCCTGAGTTGGGGGCTTATACACCCCTCAATTTGGTATCATCTTGTATTTTCAACATTTTTATTTCCTTTAGTGTGAGTATGAACGTAAGATCATACTCACACTAAAGTGGAGGCTAAATTTAGTATAAAAAATTCTCACACTTGATACTTTCACACTACCTTGACACCCTATTTTCCTTATAACATTAATTACAATAATAATTCCCTCATATAGGGGCCAAATCAATAAAATATATTTAAATCCCCGTCATCCCTAGAAATTTGGACCAAAAAGCACTAGTCATGGGTGTTGGGCTCCCTAGACCAAATAGAATTTTTTTAAATGTTTAAAATCTTAATTGGAAGCCTTTTTTGATTTGAAAATGACCCTAGGTCAGCCCCTACCCAAATATATTCATTAAAATTCATATATAAACATGTTTTCCCTCACATTTTAAACATTATGAATGAAAAATTGTTATGATGCAATTATGGACAAGTATTGAGTTATCCTCTATATGCTATTTACACAAAATATTATGTTTGGGAACTAACCTTTTGTAGTTCTATCAAGTAGTCAAGGAATTCATCAATCAACTTATAGTGTGGAATCTCTTCTTCAAGGGTTTTCACATCAAGGTAACATTATCATTTGTCATTTATCAATTTTAGTCAATTATTGTCGTTCTAGCCTTTTCCCAGCCCAGGGCATGCCCTCTTGATCATCATCAATTATTGTATACATGGAGGTATAAATACAAAAATGAGGTTTGACTGAGGCAAGCCCTATACAACATAATTTATTTCCCTCTTTTCATGTGTACAAGTCAGATTCAAAACTATCACCAACAAATAATTGTGATGAAGTGCAGAGCAAACTATAAAACATAGATCAAACTTTTGAATTCTGAAAAAGGAACCTAGTCTAGGGTGCCCCACACCCCTGACTAGCTGCTTCAAGCTCAATTTTTTAGTGCAAGTTCCTCTCTATCTCTATCTCTTAGACTTGAAGTTGGTTTTTTAGTTTTCATTTTTATCTATGCAATAATTTACATTTTCAGATCTAAGGTTACATGTAAAATATGCTTTCTAACACACACACATCAAATTTATCTCTTTTGCAACTCAAGATAACATAAACCCTAAGAGGTTGGCTCTCCCTTGTGGTAGTAAGTTAATCATCAAACCCTAGTTGGTTTATGTTTGAATGTTGAGTCAAAATGAAAAGGAGATAATCATAGTTATCCTAATTGGATCTAGGATCACTTTTCATGAGTGATTTTACATCTTTATGTGAGTACCATTTTGTTTAAACAACACATTCAATGGATGAATTTTAGTCTTTGAGATAAATTTAAGAATGAGGTCTCTTTACCTTACTAAATCAAATCCTTTTTAACATAGTAACCTTGTGTTTATGTTTTATTCTTATCACATCGATATTATGTTGATTACGTGTTTTTCTTTGTGTCTTTGGCATTTTTTTCATGTATGGTATCGTGTTTTCCTTGTGTCTTTTATTTGTTCGCTTCATGTATTCCATGTGTTTACTTTGTGTATTCTGTGTGTTTTCTTCATGTATTCCCTACGTTTGCTTTGTGTATCTTGTGTGTTTTCTTTATGGATGTGTTGTGTATGCTTTGCGTGTTAACCTTGTGGATGGATGAGATTCTGAGTTGGGGGCTTATACACCCCTCAACTTGGAATCATCTTCTATTTTTAGCATTTTTATTTCCTTTAATGTGAGTATGAATGTGAGATCATACTCTCGCTAAAGCGAAAGCTAAATGTAGTATAAAAATTATCACACTTGATAATTTCACACTACCTTGACATCCTATTTTGCTTGTAAAATTAATTATAATATTAATTTTCTCATATTGGGGCCAAATCAATAAAATATATTTAAATCCTCATCATCCCTAAAATTTTGGACCAAAAAGCACTGGTCATAGGTGTTGGGCTCCCTAGACCAATGTGTTTTTAAAATGTTTGAAATCTTAATTGGCGGCCTTTTGTTCTTTGAAATTGACCTCAGGTCGACCCCTACCCAAAAATATTTATTAAAATTCATATATATAAACATGTTTTTCCTCTCATTTTAAACATTAAGAAGGAAATTATGAATGGAAATTTATTATGATGTAATTATGGAGAAGTATTGAGTTATCCTCTATATGCTATTTACAACAAGCTATTATGTTTTGGGAACTTGTAGGCCTATCAAGCAGTCAAGGAATCCATCAATCAACTTATAGTGTCACATCTCTTCTTCAAGGGTTTTCACATCAAGGTAACATTATCATTTGTCATTTATCAATTTCAGTCAATTATTGTCATTATAGCATATGCCCAGTGTAGGGCATGCTCTCTTGATCATCATCAATTGTTGTATGTGGAAGTATAAATACCAAAATAGGGTTTCATTGAGGCAAGCACCTATACAACACAATCATTTTCCTCTTTTCATGTGTACAAGTTAGATTCAAAACTTTCATCAACAAATAACTGTGATGGAGCACATAGCAGATTATAACACATATCAAACTTTTGAATTTTGAAAAAGAAAGAAATTAGTCTAGGGTGCCCCACATCCCTAACTAGCTACTTCAAGCTCATTTTTTAGTGTAGGTTCCTCTCTATCTCTATATCTCAAACATGAAGCTAGTTTTTTATTTTTCATTTTCGTCTATGCGATAATTTACATTTTTAGATCTAGTGTTACATGTAAAATATTCTTTCTAAAACACACACCAAATTTATCTCTTTTACAACTCAAAATTTCAGATCTAGGGTTACATTTCAAATGATTGACTTCATAATCCAAGGCTTGAAACCAATCAAAATATTCCACCTATATATTAAGAGCATCTAGCAATGGATTTCTTAAATCTAGTTCAACATCTAAGTTTGGGCAGAAATATACTTTTCTTCTCCTTGGTAATATGAGAAGTACCCAAATAGGAACCCAATGTTCATCATTCAAAAAAAAAAGTATTCATTGTTCTATTAAATTAGTGGCAAAGAGAGCAGTAGTCCTAGCTTGATTGGCTAAAGCATCCTATTACAGGCAAGAGGTCACGAGGTCTAGTCTCCCCACCATCCTCGTGATACTAGTGGGTGTGTCGCTCCAGCATCACTGGTCACATGAAAAAAGTTTACTAAGTGCACTATAGTAAAAAAAAAAAGTGACAAAGAAAATAAATAGATCTAAATTGGAACCTTGAAAGGGATTTCCATAGTTGAGATAAAATCTAGATGCCAAGGTTTTATGAAAAAACCAACACACTTGAAGAAATAAGCGATCCAGGCTTTAAAATTTAACATAGTTAGAAATATTATAAAAGGAAACAAAAAATACTCATTGATAACTAGGGTAAGCTCCATGTTCATTCAATTAGCCAAGCTCTACATGCCCAATCCTCTAGCATCTTTAGATTTAATTTGACCAAGTTATAAACTTATAGATGAGGATTTATCTTTGAAAAATATAAATTCTTAGCCATTCAATCAAAATTAAAAATAACTATTTAATTCTCCTTGCTTCAAGGAAGGCATCCATTGATTTAAAAAATATTAACTTTTTTTTTAAGAAACTTTTGTTGTTTAACTAGATACAGAAGATTATTGGTTGCATCAGTTTTTTGCGTGGAATAATTAACATGAAAAAAAAACACAACTTGATTGAAAGAGATCTTAAAGAACCTAGATGTTCATATGAATCAATCGGAATTATGCAACCTAAAAATTAAAGAAGATAAAATTAAACTTACAAACTCTACAAAAATAATATTCAAGACTGCCATATAATATGAATGACATATCCTATAATATACACAACAAAACTAACTTTTCTCTCTAAAAATTAACCTAATTGTACATATAATACCCCTAACAAATTCATTCATATATAATAATATTAAAAAGATTCATCTAAATATATGCTAGAGGATTATTCATAATGATTAAACAAATCCATTCATATATAATACATTAATAAGATTCATTAGAATACAAGGTAAAATTATATTTCATGTCATTATTTCTTATAAAATGAATTCTGTCTCATTACATCATTGATTATGAATGAGACATTGAATTTGGGAGTTTGGATGATTTTGTGACTTTGGAAAACTTAGAATTTGAAGGATCAAAATAGATTTTGAGACAAACATCACTTTAAACAAATCTAAGATTTACGTACCTTTCATAATGTTCAAATATTTCAAATGAATAAGTAATATGTTGTGAAAATATTGATGATAAAATCTTATTTTAAAAGATTTAATTTTTAAAGTTAATAGAAAAAAGATAAGTATTTATATTTTTATGTCAATGATGTATAAATTACTATTGATTATTTGACTATTGAAATAAGATGATATTTAAATAGAGTAAAAGACGATACCATACCATTGATGAATGTCCTGATATGACTGCAACTGCATGAAAACCAGATTGAAAGATATGGGAGAAGACTTTTGAAGCCATTGATCCATTCATTACAGTTTTCATTTTCTAGCTTTGTTGAATTAAATTGATCCAATACTTTACTTGGTCAACTTTTTTATCATTTATGTTTATCTCTTGATCAAACCTGTCAACTTTTTATCATTTAAGTTTATCTCTTTATCAAACCTGTCACAAATGTTTAACGTCATAACGAAAGAAAGTATACAAGTTTATCTCTTTATCATTTATGTTGGGGAAGCAGCTTTCGATGAATTAATCAGGCAGACACGTCGTTTGGACTTTGCAAGATACATTCAACACTGTGAAAGATGACTCCCATTAAAAAAATAAAAAATCTTGGATTTATGTGTAAGAAAACAGAGAATACACAGCATCATCAACAAAAATCAACAGACAGATTGCAGGGAATTCATGGAACAATTCAGAGAACTTGGGCAAATGAATGGTTACCTTGACTAAATCAATAATTGTTCTCAAATAAGAGAGAGATTATTCTTTTGGGTTTATCTTCAAAGTTAAGTGTCGTGGAGCTGCTTCCATCATCCGTTGTTTAACTTCTTGAATGACATCTCTGATACAAACGTTGGAATGTAGAAAATCATATTTCTGATTGAGACTAGCCTATTACTTAAGGTTTTTATCTTGTTGGACCACACTGCATGTGTGGTTCTACATGCAGTCTTGTCCCTTAATTTCAATTTCAAAATCTCCTACTTTTCTAGGATGATGTTTTGGGAATATGACTATTATTATTTTTTAATTTGTCTGTAGTAAAGTGTAGAAAGGCATTTCAAAATTGGTGAGTTGGTAAACTGTTCCGCTTATATGTCAAAGGTTTTGAGTTATCGTTTAGAATTTGTATTTAAGGACATTATCTTAAGTCATTTTAATCATCTTAAGAAATGATTGAATATTGATCACATAGAATTGAATTATTTAAACAAAAAATTATATTTTTTTCATATTAGTCACAACTTAGTCTTAGATTAGGCATGATTACATCAGCATATTGCATTCTTGGTCTTGCATGTTTTCATTCTTGTTATATTTTCCATGGGTTTGACTACTATCAAAAAAGCCAACAATTTTCCTTTTACATATAGTAAACCTCAAATGTGATTTTGAACACCACCATATCTCAAGTGATAATACAAACATATACAAAAAAATCTTAAAGATTAGTAGGCTCGTGGGAGAAAACCATGCCAAAAAGACATAACCATGCTAGGAGGACTAGACCATGGGCATGGATTCACCCTAAATATCATAAACATCAATATTGTATATCTCTATCATATTAGATATGTACAATTTCAATAATAGATTTGTACTATCACTCTAGACATAACATATTAGTTGAACCAATAACAAAGTCAACAAATCGTATTGAAATAGCTAAGGAATTCTTATTCTATTTATTTGAATTATCATTTGTAGTTGCATATTTCCATCTCAACTCATTTATCTATTTAGGGTATAATTGATTATTGATTGATTTGACATTAAATTAGATCTAAATCACAGTAAGGTGTGTTTATTTCGTTTCACTTTAGTGAACCCATAATTTACACACCTATCCAAGGTTTATGATACTTTTTTTAGATTTTCTTGTTCTCAACCCATTATAATGTGTATTTATTACCTTTCAAGATGTGCTTAACTTTTATTTCCTAAAAGCTCGTATGGCCATGAGGTATTTTTACTAAAAGTACTAGGCTACAACCTAATCTTGTCACAATGACTACCTCCATTTGTTGTAATTCCTATAATGATGACATGTTGGATTACAATTAAGAAAAAAGGATACTATGATCATGTTGCATTCAATGAAATTATTTAGAATCTAATGATAAAATATATTATTGATGTTATTTTTTATAATCAATTAGTTAACATAAATGAGGATATGTCCACTTTGTCTGTTGTTGACCCTCTTACGAAGAAAT
Source organism: Sequoia sempervirens (assembly GCA_007258455.2). Taxonomy (NCBI): domain Eukaryota; kingdom Viridiplantae; phylum Streptophyta; class Pinopsida; order Cupressales; family Cupressaceae; genus Sequoia; species Sequoia sempervirens. The sequence goes on along the minus strand of VDFB02270651.1, from coordinate 123,194,047 downwards.
TTCTTACATAACATAACATAGATACAATCAAGCCTTTAGGGGTAATCATTGATGATACACAAGCTTCTCATATGGTGGACTATATTTTCCCAACCCACAAGTTTTATGTATCCCATTGCTCCAAGCCATCCTCTATGTCTCAAGTCATCCCTACCATTCATGCTCATTCAACTGCCAACCCTCATGTTTTTAAAACCTTATGACCATAGCTACCCCTTCCAATCCTATAACTAGTTCTTAGACATAGCAACCTTACATCTCAATCTATATACATTTAGGTCCTTTGACTACACATATCCTATTTCTCTTTTTCTCTTCATTTGTCTACTCGTATACCCTTAGTCTCTACTACTGCCCATCGTATACTCATATTCCAATTATTTTCTCTACATTCCACCCAACCTTTTGGAAACAATCATTTTGGATACTATTATGAGTGATTTTCAAAAGACTCATTTTGGATACCATTATGAGTGATTTGTAAAAGATCAATACTTTTACCAAATATTTTTAAAATTATCCTATAAAAGATATAACAAGTGACTTACTAAAATCTATTGGCATATGACATATTTGACAATCCTTTACTCACTTGATTTGTCGTGTACCTAGTTTTATATTTTTTGATGGCGACTATTCTCCTCCTTTGGCTGGCATGTTTTCTTTGAATCTAACATGTTTAGATTGCACTTATGATGTCCTCTTGTTAAATTGTTTCCATGAAATTTTGATGCAAGAGAGTTTATGTAACTCTCAGAAACTTCAAACACACAACAACAATTTTAGAGATTAAATAAGTCGACACCAAAAATCAGCTAGACACTTGTGGATTTGATTGCTCAATGTCTCCTACAACATATGTGAATTGCATTCAAATTAAAAGGATTACAATTGCAACCTTGAAGATTGAAGAAATATTATTAAAATTCAAATCCAATGATTTGTTGCAGGCAACAAAATCATCTACAAGTATGTATCCTTAATTCTCCAACTTGCAATTCTCCCTTCTTGACCAATCACTCACTAAATTCTGGAAATCAAGAACACCTGCAAAACCACATTTGAAAACTCTCTCCCAGGAAAAGCCACGCCTACACCTGCAACTCCCAAATTCAGGAACAAAAAAACAAAACTAACAAAGTCTAGAATGAATTGCTCTGCCACAACTAACTCTAGCAACTGGAAACTTCTTCCTCCCACGCCCCTACTTAGAAAAATCATTTAATTTTCATCAATAACAAATTTTTAACTTCCCAATGCATGCTTGCACACTTCCAAGAAGGCAGGCCTCCACTAGTCAAATTCAAAATGCTAGATATTATCATGGACATCGCATTCTTGCATGAAACATTAAATTCATTACAGTTTTCATTTTCTAGCTTTGTTGAACTGAATTGATCCAATATTTTACTTGGTCAATTTTTTATCATTTATGTTTATCTCTTTATTAAACCTGTCAACTTTTTATCATTTATATTTATCTCTTTATCAAACCTGTCACCAATGTTAAACGTCATAACGGAAGAAAGTATACAAGTTGGGGAACCAGCTTTTGATGAATTAATGAGGCAGAGACGTCGTTTGGACTTTGCAGAGCTTAGATGATAGATACATTGAACAGTGTGAAAGATGACTCCTATTAAAAAAATAAAAAATCTTGGATTTAAGTGTAAGAAAACAGAGAATACACAGCAACATCAACAAAAATCAACAAAAAGATTGCAGGGAATTCATGGACTAATTAAGGGAATCGATGGAACAATTCAGGGAATTTAGGCAAATGAATGATTACCTTGACTAAATCAATTCATGTTCTTAAGTGTCGTGGAGCTCCTTCCATCATCCGTTGTTTAACTTCTTGAATGACATCTCTGATACAAACGTTGGAGTGTAGAAAACCATATTTCTGATTGAGACTAGTCTATTTCTTAGGGTTTTATCTTCTTGGACTAGACTGCATGTGTGGTTCTACATGCAGTCTGTCCCCTTAATTTCAAATTCAAATCTCCTACTTTTTCTAGGATGATGTTTTGGGAATATGACTATTATTTTATTTTTAATTTGTCTGTAGTAGAGTGTAGTAAAGGCATTTCAATATTGGTGAGTTGGTAAACTGTTCGGCTTATATGTCAAAGGTTTTGAGTTATGTATGCTTAGAATTTGTATTTAAGGACATCATCTTTTGCTATTTTAATCAACTTAAGAGATCATTGAATATTGATCACATAGTATTGTAAAACCTCTATGATATAGTGTCACTTAGCTAGTGGATAATATGATGTACAACATAGGTTGGATCAATCAAAACTCTATTGGGTGAATATTTTGTTATCAACTAACTGATGACAAAATGGTTATATCAGCCATAGTACATGATGAGATAAAATCTCTCCTCTCAGAAAGGGGAGGCTCCCTTCTTATTGTTAAGTATACTCAACAGTAATTCACTAAGATTATTTACACGAAAACTATCCATAGGGTGTTTCCATATCATCTAATTCTCTTATTTCAGAATAGATGTTCTCTTGTACATTTACTTACAACGACAATCCTGTGATGATTACAATATGCAGTGAACCATAAACTACTAATTGGAGCAATAATAACCGATACCCAATTTAGTTAAAAAGAGAGTAAATGAAATGATACCATCAAGTTCTAACACCAAGAAACACACAAAAGCATGAAGTCTTTTGTTGCTTCTTATGCCAATTTAAAAAAGAAAATATATAGAATATGATGCAGCCCAAAGTCTTCACCGTATGCCAAGATAAGATCAAACAATCATAGACGGTAACTTGCAGCCCAAAGTCTACAAGTTACTTCCCAATCACGAACATAAACACAACTCCAAAGATGATATTGTAGCTCAAAGACTACAAAATCAGCTTTAGAACACCTTCTAGAATATTTGATTCCATGTCATGATTCAATCACATACACAAGAGAAGCAATAGAAAAGACTTAAGAACAATTCTAATGCACCACAAGCTTGATTCAAGACAAATATTTAATGCCAACTTGCTTTCTTTATATCGATTGAATATGATTTACACTTTGAACACAAAGTTTCAATGCACTCCTAAATTTGGCAATGTTTCACTTCAATAACTAAAAGTTAATAATTACAAAAGAGCCCCCACTTATTTATGGAAAGAAGCCACAATAAAAAAATAGGAAATCTATAACTACTTTGACTTATTCAAGGGAAAAGTCCAATTTGTTTTGGGATTGTGCTCTTTTTACATGTAATTGCATAGTACAAAAAGACATGTAAAATGTCATTTACAAACTACAAATTGCATAATGAAAAACTTAGAAAATTAACTAAGTATCCAAAAACACATTCTATTCTTCATTTTTCTCTAGAAAATATTGATATCTTTTTAATGCTGCCCAAACTTTAGTGTCATTTGGCCCTAGTGTGTAACTAGAGATGGCTAGAACTCATGTGATAGAGTCCTCTATGCTAACACATAACTTTCTGAGTTTGTCCAATATCATCTTCAACTCATCCAAAATTACTTGGAAGTCCACTAATTTTTCAATGGAAGATAACGAGGAAGCTTCTAATTCTATCTTGGTATGAATTAGTGAAGTAAATTCCTAGACAACTTCATTCATGAGAAGATTTTTCTAACAATCATCAAGTATCTAACATGGAAGCTCCTTTATCTTGATAATGATGTATAACCCTTTATCAATGCTTGTGTCTCGGGCTTCTTGTAGATATTTTGTCAATTAATTAAGGACCTCTCTCTTATGTTTCATTGCCTCCCAGTACTCAATGTACATTTTACTTGTGGGGATCACCCCATTCTCAACTAACACTTCTAGCTTGAAATCTTTCAACTTTGTCCATGCACCAAGATCCTTTTCCACAAGCTACAAATTTTGAGATAACATGTCAAGTGTCTAATTCAACTCTGTCTTGGCATTATTCATGTTGTTGATCAATTCAATAGAAGACTTTAAAATTTTAGTTCCATGTGCAATTGGTCTTTCTATCCATGCATTCACAACTCAACCTTGTATCTCGATCATGTTAGCCTTTTGACTTACATCGTCATCAACACATGTTGTAACAAGTTCAAATAATTCAGAAGATTGAGTTATCTTTAACATAATAGAAGTAAGTTGTTCCACCTTAAGCTTAAGTTGATCTTTGATAACCTTATCTCTATCATATCTCCATTGTTGCTTGTAGGTCCTCCCTAGCACTTTCATGTGTTTATTTTCCAAGTTCAATCCTTGTGGTTACATAATCAATACCTTGGACTTCCTTAACAACTTTATCTGGTGGTGGCTCTACCAATTCAACATACTTATTCCTTGATTTATCAACAAGTGCCCTTGAAAGTGTTTTAGCCTTCTTAGCAGTCTTGGGCTTTACTAGAACAAGTTGGTCGAATTCAAATTCATCTGGGGAGACAACTTGTTTCTTCTTCTTTGGTTTTTGTGATATTTTCGAAGGAGTAAGGATGGAAGAACCCTCTTATGTTTCTGTCACCAAGGTTTGTGATGACAAGGTTGGTCCCATGGCTTGTGAAATAGATGAGATATCAAGTGAAATGATAGTAGTGGTCAAAATTGGAGTGGTTTGAGTTAACGTTGCAGTATGAATCTCTATGCTTGATACTTGAGGTGTAGATGCTACGGAATTATCAAATTCTGAATGTGTGAACGTATCAAGTATAGGTGAAGATACATAAGAAAAACTAGGAAAAGAGGAATGTGGACCAAACATATTATCTATGTTTCCATGAGGGCTTTGAAACAATGATTCACTAGTGGGTGAAGAAGGGGATGAATGAACAAAATTTACAGATAGAGTGGGTGAAGTAGAAACAATAAAAATAGTAGGTAAAGGCTATATGCTTGAAGTAACAAATGAGTAGGAATTTGAACTATAGAAATTACATGAGACGAGGAGGGATGATCTTCCTATGTTGACTCTATTTGAAAGGTATCAGGAGATTCTTGTTCAGCCTCTTCAACCACAATTTCTTCTTCTACTATACCTTCCTGAGTTTATGTTCCCTCCTTTTCTTTTCCTTTATCCCTTTTGATCTTGAAGACAAGTTTTGGGTTCTTGCTAGTACCAAAAGTATCTTCTTTATTCTTCATTCTCATTTCTTCCCTTTTATCAAAAGGTTCTTCAATATAGTCTTCTTCTTATCCTATTTTGAAACACTTCAACTTTATTCCTTTCTTTTCCAACCAAATATTAGTGTTTTGATTATAAGAGAAAATAATATTTTGAAGGGACCCAAAACCCTTTACATTGCATTACATCAAAATGATGCTATGAAAGAGAGTGCTCAATAAAGAATAAGTAGCAGCCAATAGCCATAAAATAGCAACCTAATAGTAGTAAAGTAGATATATAACCAAATATTAGTGTTAACAAGAGTAGGTTAGAACCTTTCTCTTATTGAAACCATATTTTTTTACCATTGAATTGATCGAAGAGGAGTGTCAACAATCTTATTTTCCATAGATGCGGGATCTACAATATCATCTTCTTCCTACATGTCCTTAGGAATGTTAGCAAGCTCAAAGTTCTTGATCTACTCTAAGGTAAGAAGACTGAAGTCTAACTTCCTTACATCTTCATCCCTTCTACATTCAACCCATATATCTTCAATCCTACTAACATGGGTGTACCTTCTCTTAAGATTATCCTTCAAACTCGGTAATCAAAGTCATTCATTTTCTTATACTTCTTCATAGTTACCCATTTCATTTCAATCTCCATGGCTTTGGCTCTTGGAGTTGTAGTTATTGAATACCTACCAATGGTGTGTGGAAACTTGAAACCAAGTCTATGGGATTCTTCTTGTTTTCTATGTAAAGCCATTATCTACCTTCATAACTCCATTAGTATAATCTTTTCACTTGGATACCTTTTTAGCATGTATGGATATCCATCAAAACAACCAACCCTAATATAGGTGAAAGTAGGAAATTGCAAGAATAAACAACCAAACTTTTTCACATGTTCCTGTCCTTCATCAAAGACTATTTTCTTTTCAAGCTCTTTATCAAACATGTGGATGCAAGTATAAAAGAAGGAATCATTTACCCTTTTGAAGTGCTTGATGCTTTGTTTCAATGTTAGCTAAGAATAATATTCATGTTGAATGCACACAAGACAACTAAGAGCAAGTTGAATCAGTTGTACATTAAAACATCAAAACCCTCATAAAAATTTAGATCCACATCAACTTAATTAACCCTTAATTTGTTAGAATGATTTTGCATGAAATAAAATAACATAAACTAAAATGCATCAACACCATGCACAATAGAACACTATATTTATGTGGAAAACCTAAGAAGGGAAAAACCATGGTGAGGATTAGCTCACAATATAAAGTAATTGCAACAATGAATACAAAAGGATCATTGTTGAAGGGATCACTGCCCAAAAGAATCAAGGGTTCATTCCTAAGGGATCATTTCCAAATTAGAGAAAAGAAAGAAAACATAATGTTATAGTGAGAAATCCATCTCAATGCAATAGGATATTCCACCACAACATCACCAACACATTCAAAACCTCTCTAAATATTGTAGAAACCTTCTTCTCATTGCTTCCATTAGTCTAACTCATTAATCTTTCACTACACTTCAAAAATTCACACTTCACAACTCTGTAATTTGCATCATACACTTCACACATAATTATTCATCAACACAACACTCATTTATACCTTCTTCAACCTTGAAAACATTCTTCAAGGTTGGCTATGCACCTTAACCATGCAAATTCAAATTAGTCTAGCACTAAGATTCCCGTGGTGGAAAGGAATGAAATTAGACTACACCACTTCTTAACCTGGACCCAAATCATACATATACACCATGCCGCATTTCCACAATCACTGAAGAAAAACCATAATTGGTGTAAACACCATTAACATTTAAGTACACATTTCCCAAAATCCAAAGATGAATCATGGACCACACACATCACTTGAAAAAAATATAGAATACTCCACATACACCCTAAAATCCAACAAATTCCTTCACAAAAACTTCCACCTAAAGAATGCACACACCTATTACACTCAAACAACCTTGCATGCATTGTAACTCAAGAAATTGACTTTTGAAGAACCAAACCATGAACACCTTTGATTGAAGGTAGATAAGAACCTTATCAACACATGTATAGAACCACAAGAACAAAAACCAAACTATGAAGAAATGTAGAGAAAAACTATTTCTCCCAAACAACACTACAACACAGTTCACACACTGGTGAACACAACTTCTTTTGCAGAATGATCTAGACCAATAAATTTTGGATATAGAAACCTTTAATACCTCTAACCAATAAACCTAAACCACACAAGCAAATATTCAAGACAAAAGAAATGTGGACCAAAACTAGAACACCACATTTTACACCAAAACACCTCTGCAACACATGGTTTCCCTTTTCCACTCAAATTTTCTCAAAAGAAATTGGAAACCGAGCACTAGAGACACATACTCATCATCTTCAAAAATTCCTCATCATCACTAAACCAAAAATATCTACCAAAAGAAGCTTATCAAAGCAACACTACAGGTTGGAACTAGTAGCACTTACTAATGAAAACATAATGAAACTAATCAAAGCATCAACAAAACTTCAACCATCATTAGTTGACATTAATGAAAACATAAAAATAAGAATGTTGACATCAATGATAATACCAAATACTCATACTTGCAACAATCTCCCCCTTTGTCATTGATGGCAACACATGATGTGAAAACCCATCAACAACAAACAACTCTAATCACCAACATACTTCTCTATACCAACTACAACTCTGATCACCAACATACTACTCCATACCAACTCTTTCTCTTTCTCTTTGTCAACTACATTATTCTCTCCCCCTTTCTCAATTGAACCTTTTTTTACATTTCTTTCTCTCCCCCTTTGACATAAATGGAAAAGGGCAACCCGTTTGCATTTCTTTCTCCCTTTGACATCAAACATACATACTCTCTCATTATTACTTTCATAATCCCCCTTAGGAGCACACACAAAACTATAGAAAAAATAAAAAAGGACAACACCAACTTGTACCAACACTAACTCCTCTTGACTGCAACAACCGATAAAGCACTACCTACTCCCCCTGAGAGGTAGCCTCCAACATCAATCCAAAATAAGGAATGAATCTTGAAATCCACTGGACTAATGCATATCCTTATGTATCTATTTCAAAGGAGGGGTAATAACCCATAACTTTTCCTGGAGATACTCAAAAGTATCCTTAGGAAGAGCCTTAGTGAATATATCAGCAACCTGATCCTTTGTAGGCACATAATCAAGCTTCAATTTATTCTCTACAACCTTCCTCTCAAAAAGTGATACCGGATTGAAATATGTTTCAATGTCCTTGAGTGCATCACTACATTCTTTGAAATGTTAATAACACTTGTATTATCACAAAAGATAGAAATTGGTTCATCATATACAACTCTAATATTCTTCAAGGTTTGTCTCATCCACAACACCTATGTGCAACAAGATGTTGCTTCAATATATTCTACCTCTACAATAGATAGAGATATGAACTTGCTTCTTTCTTAGACAAGACACCAATCTGCATCCAAGAAAGAATACAACATCACTTGTACTTTTCCTGTCATCAACACATCCATCCCAATTTACATTTGTATAAGCACTTAGAGAAAAATAAGAATCCTTTTGATACCACAAACCATGTTCTAGAGTTCCCTTCAAGTATCTAAATATCCTCTTCACTACTGCAACATGTGACTCTCTAGGATCTTCTTGAAATCTATCCACAAGACAAACTGCATGCATGATATCCAGTCTAGTAGCAGTTAGATATAACAATCCTCCAATGATTGATCTATATTTGCTCTGATCAAGCTTAGGAGATTCATCATTCTTACTTAGCATGGAACCAGTAACCATAGTACATACCAATTTAGAATCTTCTATTCCAAACTTATTCAACATTTCCTTGACATTGTTTGATTGTGAAATGAATATACCATTCTTTGTGTGATTAATTTGAAGTCCAATGAAGAAATTCATCTCCCTAAACATATATATCTCAAACTCCTTCTATATCTCTTTTGCAAATTTCTTGCACATAGCTTTATTTCCTCTAAAGATTATGTCATCAACATAAACAACCACAATCAAGATTTGATATTTTTTAACTTTGAAATAAAAATTAATATCTATGGTACCTTTACTAAATCTTTGTTGTATCAAATACTTATCCAACCTTACATACCAAGCTTTAGGAGCTTGCTTCAATCCATATAATTCCTTTTTCAATCTACAAACCATATCTTATTTGTTTGATAACAAAAATCCTTTTGATTGTTTAATGTATACCTCTTCTTCCAACTCACCATTCAAGAAAGAATACTTCACATCCATCTGATATACTTTGAAATATTTGTGTGCTACAAAATCCAAAAACATCTTGATAGCTTCCATTCTTTCCACTAAATAAAATTTCTCCTCAAAATCTATTCCTTCTACTTGTGAGCAACCCTTACACACAAGTCTTTCCTTGTTTCTTACTTTAACAAACTTGGTGTTCTACTTAGTAATTTTCCAATGTTTTCACCTTAAGTGAATAAATCATGATTTCAAAACATATCAACAAAAAATTATCTTTCCACAATGTGAATTACATGCACAATTGAAATAACACTATTTAAAAACTTCCCAAAACAAGGAAATCATATTAACTAAACTCAGGTAATCATTCATGATTACATCCTTACATATAAATGGGTACAAGATACATACATAGCTCAACTGAGCTTCAAACAATAGTTATAGATGGTCTAGGATCCACCTTTCAAATATCTTGGTCTTCTGTCGCATGTTGAGGAGGAGAAGCAACACTATGAGCTTTTCCACTAACCACCCAAACTTACTGCGGTCCCTCGCACATCTACCTTGTAGGTGAGATGGCCCTACCCTTCAACGAACAAATTAGTTGGGTAACCCCATCTGAAAACCACACTAAGCTTAGTGTTGTGCCCTACATTACTAGAACTTGTAATGCTACAATATGCAACTAGCATGCACTACATGGACATGGTGAACTGATAGTGGATCCAAAGGAAATCACACTACTTTGGCCAAATTTTTCTCACTTAGTATTTCGAGTGATGGTCATTATATTCACCTACACTTTATTAAGCTATATTTGACTTAGGGCCACTATAAACTATGCATAGGTATTTCCTCTAATGGGTAATATTTAACCCCAGAAATAGCCTACTCCCCTTTTCCCAAAACACAATGGTAACTCTACCAATAAGCCTAAGCACTAGTTACTTCTTCAATGTATATTTCTATCCTAGGTATAACATATGAGCTTATCTTTACATAAACAAGCTATTCTTTACAAAAGAAAAACTAGTCTAAAGTATAACTTTATAATCTAGAGTATTACTACATAAGCCTCATCTTAATTGTAGATTAAATAACTGACCCTACTCAGTAAAATATCACACAATAAGTGATACCTATTTAAGAGTATATCCTTATCAATCAATGACCTCAATCAAATAATCGTCATAACAATTGATGATTCCATTCGAAAGTATAATCTCCTTAACTAAAACGGTTTAAGATATGAACCCAGTCTTGTCAATATGATAAATTTTTATTTAAGAGTGTAATTCCACTAATCAAGCAACAACTCTAACTCACTAGGTTTCAATATACCTCTCAACCCAAGAGTAACCCACTAGCTATCCAATATAATAAAATCACTTTAACTATGAGTAACCCTTAAGCTACCTTTTTTAATTCATATCTAGCATATTAATACCTATGCCAAATAATTCCCCTTATTACAAAGTAGTTACAAGCACTTCACAAAACAGTATAAACAACTTCTACTTCCTTTCAAAGCATATACTATTTTTCCCTTAATGCAAGTATTCACAATAGACTAAATAAATAATTCATGAAACAATCTTTCATAAGCTAACAAAAATAAAGGAAGATTATCCTCATGCCTATAGTCGCTTTTCCAATCGATTGGTTGATGCACAACTTCCAAAAATGTAGCAACTAGCTTTACTTTGACTTCACAAGCAACACCTCTATAAAGCCTTCCTCACAAGATAATTTTAATCCTCTAAAAATGATGAAAAGCTCACTTAGAATATAGTAGAATAATGTAGATAAGAAGTTTAGTTGGATTTGTAAATAGAATTCATAAGAATGCTTATGGAATGCATCTCCAAAGAGAGAGATTGCTTCTCTATTTATACAACAGCATGGAGCCTCCCTAGCCTACAAAAATTTCATGTGAATTGAAAGCAACATCCATGCAAATCAACTCACTCAACTTAGCTAAAAGGTGGCACACAAACAAAGAGTATACTCAACAAAGAATGCCACATATTGACCCCTTAAGTTGACAACAATATAAGACTATTTCAAACAACACATGTTCAAATTTGAATTGCTCTCCAAATTTACTTCTACAACAATCATAACTTCTTAATATGGTACAAAATAGGCAACCTATTCACCTTATAAGTTTGTGCGGCTTTTCCCTTTGAATTGGTCTATTCTCAAAATACAACACTTGTGTATAGTCGACTAAGTCTATGATGAGTTGCTTTGTATCATAAACCATCTTTAACTAATTCATTTAATTCGTATAACTTATCCTCTCTTTATGCATTTGCATTTACTAAGTGAAAGATATTCCAACTCAAGGCATCAACTAAGTCTTACTCTCCAAATCAACTTAATTGTTGCACTATATATTACATGTAGTTTGATCCTTAATTTTCCAATATGTATTATATTCAGCCTTTAAATATGGATAGATATGATTCATGTGTTGGCATCATCTATGGCTTCAATAAATTTTACACACAACCTCAACTATGAGGCATTCAATGAATATACCTAACCTTTACTAGTTGCACCTAAACCCTTGCTTGGTGGGCTTACTTGGTGGCTTAACTATAAATTTTTACATATATATATGGCACCCTATACTAAAACATAGCCAACGCTATTTATATTAGCAACATATTATATATATAGAGTATATGCAGTATATATATATATATATATATATATATATATATATATATATATTGACCCATATGATAATACATACTCCACATTCGATATCTCAAATGCATGAAATCCATTTACTCATCCATAAATATTATTCATATCATCCAACGCTTATACATATATACATACATATATAAACATAAAAGCATTCAATGATAGTGATATATATATATATATATCACTACTTTCATATATATATATATATCACTACTTTCATATATACACAAGATAATAATATTATACATGTAATATCGACTATATATATAAATATATAAATATTCCTCTATGCTCATGTATACATAGATATACATGTATTTATGTGTGTATAAATATATGTATGTATGCATTCAATTGCACAATCAAACACATACATGTTTACTATCTTATCGATAGGAGATATACTTGTGATGTATATATACAAATACATACATTCGAAATGTGTTTCCCTTATCCATACAAGCACAACAATATAGGAAAAAACTCACAAGCTCTAAACATATAAACATCATCCTAGAATGCACTCAACATTAATCAAGACCCTTACTAATGCAAACACGTCATGTCTAAAGGATGACTTACCAATTTCTACTACTATGTCTAGGCTCAACCATTCTACTATGAGTGTGTAAGCTCAAATAGGTTATGTTACTGGTTAACTCACCAAGATCTTCTCCTGAGTGATACTTCCCATCCACCTGGAGGAATGAACCTTTCCCTACAACCAACTCAACACATTTGCAATGGTAGTTAGATGCTCATAATAAATCCATATGCATCATAACTTGAGCATAGTCAAATAGCAATAAATGTAAACATATTTACTCTTTCAAAGCCATTTTATGCATTTTTCAATACTTTCACATAATACCTATTTCATTATTACATTCCTTAGCAAGCATGTCAAACTCATGATTGCATTTACTAACCTATTTACTTGTGAAGGTAAAAGTAAATCAGTAAGAACAAGATGAGATGTAACATACTTCCCCCCTTGTGAATCATCATCTCTGATAATCTATAACACTTTAACATATAGAAAAAGTTGAGTAAAGTTTTATGTTTACCCTTTTCAATTCATCTAATAATCATAAAAAATTCTTCCTATGTAGCACCACTCCTTGCAACCTTGTCCCTGTTGAACCTTGCATCAAGTGTCCTTGCTATCATATAGGGAAAATTTTGTATGCCTCACACATACTCTCTCAAAGAGCTTACACATGGTAATTACCATTCCTCATATGTACATATCATGCACAACATTATCTATATACCACATGACACCTATGCCATAGTGACTAGAAATCATGTTCTCATTGGCTAATGAATTTATCCTTAGTGTAATCTAAATAGAAAAGAAATGTCAGTGTATTGTACACTACACTGTGGGTCCCATCCCTCCCTTTGGTATTTAATCCTTGGACAACTCAGAAGTTGAGACTGTCCATCACCTACTTGTTAGTCTTGAGCACAACATTGCTCTTGGACATTTGTCAATTCTGAAAATAATGATACTACTTTATATTTCGAGCTTTGTATCGTCAAGGTTTCTTTGACAATTTCGATCATCTATTCCTTTTGGAAATCTTTCTGATCTAAGGTTAACCCCATTTCTTAGCCTATTTCAGCCTAATAGAGTTTTCAACCTTCCTTTCCATATAATGGATCAAACATCAATGTTAGAATTTTATAAGTATTCAACAAATCATTCAAGATTTGGTTTACCACTTTTTCCTATTCGACTACAATAATATATTATGCATTTGTTCAATTGAATGTCTCATAGTATGATCATGGTCCACACAACCTTATCATTATTTTCTCATTCACAGCTGAGACAACCTTCTTAGGAATAGTAAGCAACTACCTCACATAATATATTACTTAGGACTGAAATCCCATAAATCATGTTTCCAAACAACGTTGGTTGCCTTGGTGAGTTTTTCCACCACAACATTATGTCAATTTCATTGACATAGATAGGTTAAACTATCTTTTGTTCTACCACTCCCCCTCTAGAATCTCAAGTGAGTGCACATGTCTTGCCAATGATGACATATAGTTTTCATTTCTTGGCACACTAGAAAATAACTTGCTATATACTTAGTAGTATCTTACTCTTTCTTTTCTAGGTTATAGTGGTTCCTCATCTGAAAACTAACTTTTTCATTCCAATTTCCTACCTTTGACATCAATTTCCTCATTCCATTTTTGAATCTTCCAAAATTTTGGGTACATAGGTTCTTTTATATGCAATAATAATCTATTCTTTGACTATATGAAAACCTATTTTTTGGATCCATGCCACATAAGCATAAAGCTTAGACATTTTGCAAAGATAAATCCCATTAATCTTAGGACATCCATAACTTGGATTTCATTTGTCCTTGGGTAATTTCCAAAATTGTAAACCGATTTTCAACTCAATCTATCTTTTCTAATGAGCATCAGTACTAATTTTTAGTATTAATCCTTTTTCAATCATGTTGGTTCTTATAAGATATCAAATTTAATTGCATGCCTAATTACCAAACATGAACGTTTCTTGTTAACTCAAGTAATTCACTTAATCGCATAGGTGAGTCTCAACCTCATTATACCCTAATCCTTGGATAAAGTCATTAATCAATTACTAGTTCAATTATATATGTTAATCTAACCCTATATGTTCCAATCAAGACCAAGTGTACAACACAACCAAGTAAGTTATTCCCAACCTATAAGTATCAATGAGTAGTCTAGTACATATCCCAACCCAATAGGTAAAACTTAACCTAAGGTTTCACTCTTTAATCAAATGATCTTCTCATCCCATATAAATTATCTTAAACCTAGGGTTTCATTCAAGTATAAAGTATGATAAAACAATCATTCCAGTAAAGATATTTAATTTGTTTCACATAATGTCACATCATATCTTTCAAAACTTTACTTTTGCAATGCTATCCCTATCATTCCCAAGGTCCCTTAGTATAGTAAGCTATAGTATCAAGTCGCTTCACGACATGGATATATTTCACAATATGTAGTATTAAGTTACCTATGTATAGAAATAACATCATTATCTAAATCCCCCATATAAGGTATATAGGAGTATAGAGACACTTTCTTCCAAATCACGATTATTCTAGATCTTCCCTTTCCAATCCCATAGGAAATGATCTTCCCCTTTCATGATCAAGTTATCTACCTATCCTTTCCTAAGGCATCAATGATAATGCCATTTGATCTTCAAATCAAATAAATATAAGGTATCGAACTGTGATAATAGGTCATAATCCTTGACCTTTCCATTTGTATTTCACCAAAAATTACAATACCTTATCCTTGTGGTCATGAAATACATGACTTAATTGTTATCAAGACTTATGAAATAGTCAACAGTTCTTCCAAACTAAAAATATTTTCATAATTTTTGTTGGATGGGGTACTTAATCTAAGTCAATCCACTCTCTTTTCTTCCCCCCTTAGTAATTCCATGATATTCCTTCGACTCAGATTTGAACTCCTAGCAAACATTTGCTTTCTTTACATGATTTTTCATTCCTTTTTGTAGGCTTTTTACTACCTTTTTCTTGCCTTAATGGCATACCTTGAATATACTTTTTCCCAAAGTTAGATTCACCGTTGATTTCTAATCCTATAGATTCAGCATTTTGGATTTTCAAATAGGTCATCTAATGAGTAATTAGCAACCTCACAAGCTAAGAAGCTCTCTAATATTCCAATTCTCCTTCCAATATCCTATTTGTGGAGGAATATACATACCCACAAAGCCTCTTTGGGTTGATGTGTTATCAACTTAGAGTGTTGTTTCCTTACAAGTACTCCTATAATTTTGACACAGTGTCACAATATATTCCATTTCCTTTTGGAACCTCTAAACATATGTTGGTTTCTATTGAAAAATTGGTGAGTTCTACTTATACTCCAACCAATCTATGTACTATCCAAACCCTTGTCAGGCCAACCCGATTTACTTTTTCAGGTTTCTTTCACATAATCACCTTTTTAAGTGACTTTATATTGATGAAGAAAGGTTTTGGTTATTTTGTGTTCATCCAATTAGGTCAGCCTAATTGATGAATAATATATTCTTGTATATATATAAGATGCTTTGAGGAATGAAAGTGATACACATGAGAATAAGAAGGAAAAGTGTGAGTGTATGCGCGAGCAAGTGAACGGAGGAAAAGATTAGAGACTAAATGCTTTATCAATAGTACAAATTTGTTGAGCGATGCAGTACTTTATATTCCGAGCTTCAGTGGAACTAAACCCTACACATTGAAGATGTATTCCATCAGTTCTTTCTTTTGGTAGTGAGCCATCTTTTCTACTCAAGAAGTGAGCCTTTTAAGGACACCGAGTCTTGGGAGTGAGACCCATAATATTTTGTATCTAGATATAATATATTGTGAAGTTAATTGTCACCATGGTTTCTCCCATTTTGGGTTTTCCACATAAAAATCCTAGTTTTCAAATGTGAGATTGCATTGACTTGTTTCTATGTTCTCTCTTGTTGATTCAACCAAAATTGTTATAATGGTTAAGTGAAGTTTATTATCAGTTTGTGGAATATTGATTCACCCCCCCTCTCAATATTCTAGATGTTCAACAACCTCTTGGATACATCCTTCATTGAATTTCTACTTTGATCTAAATTATGCCAACAATGCATACTCATAGATTAGTAGTGCTCTTTACTAAATCCAAGATTTTTTTATTGTTTACAACTATAATTTGCTACTATTAATGGGGTTATCTCATTTCTTCCCATCCCCTTAGATTCATATATCTATTTTGTAGGATGAAGGTATATAGTGGTTATTCTTCCTAACCTTCCTACATAACCTGATTGCATAATCTTCTGCAATCCAAGTAATATAATAATAAGTTGTTTGTTTAGGAGTTTCCACTCTAGGGATGAATCTTATCTAGTCCAAATTTTTTAAAAAAGTCCAAGAATCTCATAATCCTTTCGTTTTTTGCACTTGCCACTTTGGCACAAGAACTTTTATACCATTATCTTTCAATAAGGTTCATGTAACACTTGCATAATGAGCTCATAGGCTCCAGAGCTAAACCTGGTAGCTCTGATACAAGTAACAACCCCGATGTTCTACTCAGTAACTTTCCAATGTTTTCACCTTAAGAGAATAAATCATGATATAAAAACATGTAGCAAAAAAAATAAAAATTCCATAATGTGAATTACATGCACAATTGAAATAACACTATTTCAAAACTTCCCAAAACATAGAAATCATATTGAATGAACTCAAGTATATCATTCATGATTACATCCTTCCATATAAATGGGTACAAGATACATACATAGCTCAGCTGAGCTTGAAACAATAGTTATATATGTTCTAGGATCCGCCTTTCAAATATCTTGGTCTTGTGTCACATGTTGAGGAGGAGAAGCATCACTCAAGCCCTTTTCCACCAACCAAAGACTTACTACGATCCCTCACACATCCACCTCAAAGGTGATATTAACCTACCCTTTGATGAACAGATTGGCTAGATAACCCCGTACAATAACCACATTCAGCTTAGTGTTGTTCCCTACATGACTAGAACTTGTAATGCTACAATCTCCAATTAGAATGCACTACATGGACACGGTGAATTGATAGTGGAGCCAAAGGAAATCACACTACTTTGGCCAAAGTGTTCTCACTTAGTACTTTGAGTGATGGTCATTATATTCACCTACACTTTATTAAGCTATATTTGACTTAAGGCCACTATAAACTATGCATAGGTATTTCCTCCAATGGGTAATCTTTAACCCCAGAAATAGCCTACTCCCATTTTCTCAAAACATAATGGTAACTCTACCAATAAGCCTAAGCACTAGTTACTCCAATGGATATTTATATCCCAGGTATAGCATATGAGCTTATCTTTACATAAACAAGCTATTCTTTATAAAAGAAAAACTAGTCTAAAGTATAATTTTATAGTCTAGAGTATACCTACATAAGCCTTATCTTAATCATAGATTAAATAACTGACTCCACTTAGTAAAATATCACAAAATAAGTGATACCCATTTAAGATTATAGCCTTATAAATGAATGACCTCAATCGAATAATCATCATAACAATAGATGATTCCATTCAAGAGTATATGGTGTCAACGAAGAAAGGTTTTGGTTATTTTGTGTTCATCCAATTAGGCTGACCTAATTGATGAATAAGATATGCTTGTATATATATAAAATACTTTTAGGAATGAAAGTGATACGCATGAGAGCAAGAAGGAAAAGTGTGAGTGTATGTGTGAGCAAGTGAATGGAGGAAAAGATTAGAGACTAAATTATTTATTAGTAGTACAACTTTGTTGATTGATGCAATACTTTATATTCTGAGCTTCAGTAGAACTGAACCCTACACATTGAAGGTGTATTACATCAGTTCTTTCTTTTGGAAGTGAGCCACTATCATTGTATCTTAGCAATGGGCCATCTTGTGTGCTCGAGTTGTGAGCCTTTTAAGGAAAATGAGACCTAGTAGTGAGCCCCGTAATATTTTGTATCCAAATATAATATATTGTGAGTTAACCCTCACTATGGTTTTTCCCATTTTGGTTTTTCCACATAAAAATCTTGGTGTTCATGTGTGTGATTGCATTGACTTGTTTCTATGTTCTCTCTTGCTGATTCAACCAAAATTGTTATAATGGTTAAGTAGATTTTATTATCAACTTGTGGAATATTGATTCACACCCCTCTCAATATTCTAAATGTTCAACAACCTCTTGGATACATCCTTCATTGAATTTCTACTTCAATCTAAATTATGCTAACAATGCATACTCATAGATTCGTAGTGCCCTTTACTAAATCTATTTTTTTTTTTCTGTTTACAACTATAAGTTGCTACTATTAAAGGGGTTATCTCATTTCTTCCCATCCCCTCAGAGTAATATAGATATTTTGTAGGATGAAGGTATATATTGTTTATTCTTCCTAACCTTCTAACATAACTCGATTGCATAATCTTCCACAATCCAAGGAATATAATAATAAGTTAGTTTAGGAGTTTCCACTCTAGGGACAAATATTATCTAGTCCCAAGCTTAAACAAGTTTCCAAGAATCTCATACTCTTTTCATTCTTTCCACTTGCCACTTTTGTACAAGAACTTTTCTACCATTATCTTCTGATAAGGTTCACATAACACTTACGTAGTAAGCTCATAGGTTTTACAGATGAACCTAGTAGCTCTGATACAACAAGTAACAGCCTCAGTGTTCTACTCATTAATTTTCCAATGTTTTCACCTTAAGAGAATAAATCACAATGTCAAAACATGTAGCAACAAAAAAAATTCTTTCCACAATGTGAATTACATGCACAATTGAAATAACACTATTTCAAAACTTCCCAAAACATAGAAATAATATTGAATGAACTCAAGTATATCATTCATGATTACATCCTTCCATATAAATGGGTACAAGATACATGCATAGCTCAACTGAGCTTCAAACAATAGTTATATATGGTCTAGGATCCACCTTTCAAATATCTTGGTCTTTTGTCACCTGTTGAGGAGGAGAAGCATCACTCAAGTGATTTTCCACCAACCACAGACTTACTACGGTGCCCTACACATCTACCTCACAGGTGAGATGGACCTACCCTTTGATGAAGAGATTGGTTGGATAACCCCGTACAACAACCGCATTCAACTTATTGTTATTCCCTACATGACTAGAACTTGTCATGCTATAATCTCCTACTAGCATGCACTACATGAAGACAGTGAACTAACAGTGGAGCCAAAGGAAATTACACTGCTTTGGCCAAAGTGTTCTCACTCAGTACTTCGAGTGATGGTCATTAAATTCACCTACACTTTATTAAGCTATATTTGACTTAAGGCCACTATAAACTATGCATAGGTATTTCCTCCAATGGGTAATCTTTAACCCTAGAAATAGCCTACTCCCTTTTTCCCAAAACATAATGAGAACTCTACCAATAAGCCTAAGCACTAGTTACTCCTTCAATGGATATTTCTATCCTAGGTATAACATATGCACTTATCTTTACATAAACAAGCTATTATTTACAAAATAAAATATAGCTACATAAGCCTCATCTTAATCATAGATTAAATAATTGACTCCACTCAGTAAAATATCACATAATAAGTGATACCCATTTAAGAGTATAGCCTTATCAATGAATGACCTCAATAGAAGAATCGCCATAACAATAGATGATTCCATTTGAGAGTATAATCTACTTAACTAAAACATTTTAATCTATGAGCCTACTCTTGTCAATATGATAACTCTATATTTAAGAGTGCATTGCCACTAATCAAGTAGCAACTCTAACTCACTAGGTTTCAATATACCTCTCAACCCAAGAGTAACCCATTAGCTATCTAGTATAATCAAATAAGTTTAGCTATGATTAACCCTTAAGCTACATTTTTTTATTCATATCTAGCATATTAATACCTAAGACAAACAATTCCCCTTATTATAGAGTAATTACAAGCACTTCACAAAATAGTATAAACAACTGAACTACTTCCTTTCAAAGCATGTACTATTTTTCCCTAAATGAAAGTATTCACAATAGACTAAATAAATCATTCATGAAACAATATTTCATAAGCTAAGAAAAATAATGGAATATTATCCTCATGCCTATAATCACTTATCTAATCGACTGGTTGATGCATAGCTTCAAAAAGACAACAACTAGCTTTACTTTGACTTCACAAGCAACACCTTTATAAATCCTTCCTCACAAGTTGATAATTTTACTCCTCTCAAAATGATGAAAATCTCTCACAAAATACTCAATCTCACTTACAATATAGTAGAATAAAGCAAATAAGAAGTGTAGTTGGCGTTGCAAATAGAATGCATAAGAATGCTTATGGAATGCATCTCCAAAGAGAGAGATTGACTATCTATTTATACAGCAGCATGGAGACTCCCTAGCCTACAAAAAAGGAAAGTGAATTGAAAACAACATCCATACAAATAAACTCACTCAACTCAGCTAAAAGGTGGTGCACAAAAAAATAGTATACTCAACAAAGAATGCCACAGATTGACCTCTTAAGTTGAAAGAAATATAAGACTATCTCAAATAGCACATGTTCAAATGGTGACATTTGAATTTCTCTCCAAATGTACTTCTACAATGATCAAAACTTATTAATATGGTTTCAAACAGGAAGCCTATTCACCCTATAAGTTGGCATGGCTTTTCCCTTTGAATTGGTCTATTCTCAAAATACAGCACTTGTGTATAGTCGACTAAGTCTATGATGAGTCACTTTGTATCATAAACTAGCTTTGACTAATTCATCGACTTGTTGTAACTTATCCTCTCTTTGTGCATTTGAATTTAATAAGTCAAAAATGTTCCAACTCAAGGCATCGACAAAGTCTTACTCCCCAAATTGACTTAATTGTTGCACTATATATTACATGTAGTTTGATCCTTATTCATTTGCCAATATGTATTACATTCAGCAATTAAATCTGCATAGATATGATTCATGTGTTGGCATCGTCTATTGGTTCAATGTCTTTTACGCACAACCTCAAATATGAGGCATTCAATGAATATACCTAACCTCTACTAACTGCACCTAAATCCTTGCTTGGTGTGCTAACTTGGTGGCTTAATTATACATGTTTACATATATATGACACCCTATACTAAAACATAACTAGCGCTATTTATATTAGCAACATATATTATTTATAGAGTATATGTAGTATATGTATATATATTGACCCATATGATAATAAATACTCCACATTTGATATCTTGAATGCATGACATCCAATTACTTAGCCATAAATATTATTCATAGAATCTAATGCTTATATATATACACCAAAACATTCAATTATAGTGATATATATCACTACTTTCATATATACGTAAGATAATAATATTATACATAATATTGATTATGTATATAAAAATATATGCATATTCCTCTATGCTCATGTATACATGTGTATATCTTATATATATGTGTATACATTTGATTGCATAATCAAGCACATACATATTTACTATCTTATCAATAGGAGATATGCGTGTGATGTATATATACAAATACATGTATTCCACTTGTGTTTGCCTTATCGATACAAGCACAACAATATAGGAAAGAACTCACGAGGTCTAAACATATAGATCATCCTAGAATGCACTCGACAATAATCAAGACCCTTACTAATGCAAACGCATCATGTCTAAAGGACGACTTACCGATTTCTACTACTATGTCTAGACTCTAGCATTCTATTGTGAGTGTGTGTAAGCTCAAATAGATTATGTTACTAGTTACCTGACCAAGATCTTCTCCTGAGTGATACTTCCCCTCCACCTATAGGAATGAACCTTTCCCTGCAACTAGCTCAACACATTTGTAATGGTAGTTAGATGCTCATAATAAATCCATATGCATCATAACTTTAGCATATTCATATAGAAATAAATGTAAACATATTTACTCTTTCAAAGCCATTTTAAACATTTATCAATACTTTCACATAATACCTTTTCCTATATTCCATTCCTTAGCAAGCATGTCAAACTCATGATTGTATTTACTAACCTACTTACCTGTGAAGGTAAAAGTAAATCAGTAATAACAAGACAGGATGTAACACTTACCACTTCTCCATTCTCATTCAATTTTTTCTAGAATACCGACTTAATTCCAGTAAAATTCTTGTTTGTTGGTCTTGGGATAAGTTCCCAAGTTTGATTTTTCTCAATCTTTCTTCTTTCATAGCCTTGATCCAATAGTCATCCTTACATGCTTCAATCACTATTTTAGGTTTAACTTTAGAAAGTAAACATAGACTTACCTATTCTTCAGTCATAACAGCTTTTCTCTTGTCAACACACCCTTGCTTTTGTCACCAATGAAATGATCTTCTAAATGATTCTCTTGCACATACTTAGGAGTCTTTGGGATCCTTTTTCAGAGCTTCTTCCTCTTCAATCTAAACTTCTTTCTCCTTACCTGCATCTTTGTCATTTTCTCTTCAAGAGGACTCATCTAATTCATATCCATCTATCACCACAAAATTATTCTATAAGTCTTCATCCACTTTGACATTTTCACTTTCAATAATCTTCTTCAATCTCTTGTTGTAGCATTGGTAAACTTTTCTTCTTGTAGAATATCCAAGGAAGATACCTTCATCTGATCTTGTATCAAACTTTCCTAAGTTTTCTTTATCTCTTCTGATATAACAATTCCTTCCAAATAATCTAAAGTGTTTGATAGTAGGCATCCTTCCATACCACAACTCATAGGGAATCTTTGCACTCTTTTCTCTTGCTTGAAATTTGTTAAGAATGTAGACAACAGTATGAGTTGCTTATCTCTAGTAGACTTCTCATAGCTTTTCTTCTTTGATCATTGTTCTTGCAACTTCCTTAACAATCCTATTCTTTCTTTCAGCCACTCCATTGTGCTAAGGAGTCCTAGGGATAGATAAATACCTCTTTATCCCACGATTCTCACAAAAATTGTTAAACTCATTGGAGATGAACTCTTTGTTGTGCCTATAGCACACACACCCCGTTCAGACCGGGGACCCCATCTTTTCTTTTTTCCTTTGCCAAGTCATTTTTTCCTTTGCCTCATTTTTTGTGCCCCTATTTTTAAGCTTAAGTTGGTCACATGCAATAAAATCATCAAAATCTGCATTGACCAAATTCACCTATCCAAAATATGTTAAGTCTTTTTCCTTTATGGATGTGGACCTATGGGTTTCCCTTAGCATTTTTCCACTACGTCCGCTTAGCATCACAAGCCTGCATTTGTGGGTCTCCCTTTGTGAAGGGTTGTTATTGACTCACCGTTAAGTTGCAACCAAACTGACCCATCCACCCACATTGTCGATCTCGCATCATCCTCTATTACCTGAGTCTCCATCCAACTGCCACGTTCATTCGAGTTTCTATAGACGCACCAACCCAACCATCGCCATAATGAAATTAAATGCATGCATTAATGATGAAAAATTCTATAAATAGAAGCACCAGGGCTGTCATTTTCACCCTATTCTTTCAAATTTTGGAAGGAGAATCAGGAGTTCCCGACTACACAAGATCTCGCAGCAAATCCAAGTTGGATTTCCTTCATATTTTTGCATGATCTCCAAGGTAGGCTTGCATTATTCCCACTGATTGTCTAAATTAATTAAAATTTTCTTTGTGCAAACTAGACTAGGGTTTAGCAAGTGTTTAAATTTTGAAATCAAACCTTGCTCCACCGCATCAATCTTACCAAACCCTCTCAAGTATTTAGCCCAAGACCTGCAAGTAGACCTTAACATTCAAAACCCTAGGCGTTTCTTGAAATATCACAAAATTATGTCTTGTTGGATGATGTTCTCCTTTCGTCATTCTTCACATGGTAGATTAAACCCTACAACCTGCACCATCACACTCATTGTCCTTAATTGTGATTGAAAAAACCTTGGAAAATTGGCTAAGTCATCAACCCTGTGCAAGATTTTCCATGCAAGCTTCTGCTTGTAGACAACCCCTACCCCATCATCATTCCATAATGACAAAGTCACTTCTCCATTCTACAATGTGGACCCTATGACACTAGCCTCCATCATCATTACAAGGCCATGTCATGCAGAAATAACAAGACAAATCCCTTGCGGGTGGACCTCTGTGGGTGGCCATGTACAGGTTGCCGCTAGCTCATCATTGGTATCTTACAGCCAAATGTCCACATCTTCTTACATTGTAGACTTTGTGGTAGGTATTTCCTTCTATCAAAATCCAAAATATTCTAGAGAAAACTTAAGTTTGTGTTGTCACTATGGGCCTGTCTATGCAAACCACCGCATGCGGATTATCATCACTTTAAGGTAATTCTTTAATGTTGAACATGTCACGGTGGCCCGATAATCTACCTCTGCACTTTTCAAAGCAATGAAACTCTAAGGCACAACTCACAAAACCCAATGAACCTGTGTGTTATGCAATGCAGATTTTCAAATGTAGGACACTACCTCTAGAATTTTGCTACTTAACAGCCTAATCCTAATATTATCCCACCTCGTGGTGCCCACACATTCCAAACTCAAAAAATTATCAAGGCCTAATCTAATGACTGTATGTGCCTCATTAGCCAATTACACACATTCCTAATCATTACATTAGATATCTACCTTCCAAACAACCATTCAGAAATCTCATTGTGGGTGGAAGTTTGTAAGATTCTATGACCCTAACACTATCCTGCTTTGCACTACCCTGATGGCTTCCATCCATGGGAAACTTGCATCCCTGGGCTCACATTTACCCAAATGACCAAAATGAGCTCCAAAGGATTGATGATGATGAATTTTATGATCTTTCAATGATGTACAAATGTATCTGACACTCGATTTGTAGGATTTGATTGACACTTGCTCGAATTAAGGTGTAAATGCACTTACTGCATCTTTTGCATGTAGGCTTTATAGAACTTGTTGTGGGTCCATCAGGGAGGCCGATCGAGAAAGTTGACAAAGGAAAGAAGCCTTCTCGCATGCCAAGAGGAAAGGAAGAAAAGGAACAAATGAATTATCAGTTCAATAGAGTGGAGTGTACCTCCATTCTCTTATCTACTTGGGACTCAGTGTCAGATACAAACCTAGGACACTTGAATATTGATGAGTTCAGGAAAAGGGTGATGGTTAACCATACCACAGCAAATGCATGAAAGATCAAGGCAAGCGGTCTCACCAAGGTAGCTAGTTTTACTCTTGCACTAATTGCCCCAGAGCTGGTCATGACCTGTCAAGAATATTATCATTCCAATAGGAAGATCATTAATAAGGATGGAAGGGTATTGGAAACTTTTCTACTAAATCTATTGGTCAAACATTCAACATCCCCACATTTGATTAAATTGAGGAAACAAAGAAGGAATTTGTTGAAAACATGTGGAAATAAGACCCTCTTGGTTGCAAAAGAACAATAAACTGACATTAGTTGAAAGACAAGAGGGACAACACTAACAAAGTACCCAAGGAGCTATTCAAAAGTAATTTTTTAAAAGAACACAATGATCTAGTTACTCTTCTAAGTAGAGTAATGGGCTTTCCAATGACTACCTTCTTCGAGGAGTGGATGTTCTACTTCGTCGAGGAGATCATCTAAGGTGAGGTCAAGTTCCACTAGGCCAAAACGACCAGCGACAATATGCACAATCAACTTATGTCCGAAGTGAAGAAAACCTCTCAATTTTACATGACTTTGTATATGGTATACCTCCTGATGGAGAAGTTCCCATACAAAGGACTCTTCTGTGCAGGCCCACTAGGGACAAAGAGAGGAGAACATAAAGTTTATGAATTTTATCCTCAAATACAATATAGAAACTTCAAAATATATTACAAGAGAGTGAATGATGCCTTCATTGCGCACATAATCAAACTCCTAGGAGGAGATTTTGGGAGAATGGTATCACACAATGTGAAGGAATTCATCAAGTGATTTGGGTATCTCTTCATACAGTTCCCAAAGTTCACATACATTACGGAAAAAGGGTTCTCAGGGAATCCATACTAGTTACCATGCTACCCTATTATCACACCATCTTGTTGGAGGTTTCTCGGCAGCTATAGACTACCCACAAACTGTTGAGCGATAAAAATTGAGAGGGGATGTCATATCCTCTAACCTTCAGGAAAGGAATGTACTCTTGCCTTGCAACCCAATGTGCAGAATACTCAAAGAAAGAATTGGTGGGGTATAACTTGGATCTCCACAGAGACTGAGGAAGGATGGACCCTTATGGACAATTGAAGAAATGGGTTGGAAGGAAATATTCCCACCGATATCATGTTGAGGACCTTTGGTACAATTGCAGTAATGTAAAGGAAGTGTGAATGAGGCACTATATGAGGATGAGACCCAGTTTCTGAAGTCAATAAATCTATTCCTCGTGCCTGATTATATAGTGGAGGAGGATGACAATATTATTGATGATAGATATAATGTTGTGGCCAACTTTCCCCTACTTGTCATTGATTGGAATGAAGAAGAGATCACTGACCTCGACATCCTCACTAGGCCCATTGAAACTAGAAAAAAGGCAATGGGTAGATGAACAAATTGTTCAACTCAAGGAATAGGGCATTGAGCTGACATATGGTAAGCTTGAGGATGAGCTTGAAACTGAAATTGATAGTGACGCAATTGTTGGATCATTAGAATAAGCACCCAAACCCCCACTAGCCACAAGATCTAAAAAGAGGAAGGATGCACCTAAGCATAAGCCTAAACAAAAGGTGTACTCTAGGAAGCCTACTAAGGGGAAATTTTCTAAAAGAGAAAAGAGAACGAGGACATCTGCGCTAGAGATGCCTAGCATTTAGGAAGAGGGACGTCATGAAGAAGAAGATATTGAGTAACCGTACTCACCACCTACCACTTCCACTCCTACTACCACTACGGTTGTTTCCACTCCTCTACCTCCCTCTTCTCAAGCTTTGTTTGTTTCATCTTTTCCGACTGTGGACATCTCTTTCCACCTCACCTTCACCTCATTGAGTCCTCTGGTAATAAAACTTGACTCCTTCTCCTCCACTGCTTCCTCATTGTCATCCTCCTCGGTCCTACCTCCACTACTTCCCTATTGTCATCCTCCTTGCTCCTACCTCCATTACCCACATTTTCTCCTCTACCACCATCCATGCCATCAATTTTTGTGCCACTACTTGTCCTACCACAAGCTTTCGCGACATATATGCAATACATGCCCAGTGAACTATCTAGGGTAATCCTTGACTCCAAAGTTTAGGCTCTAATGGCCCAAATTGTTGCTTCCCTACCTCTTCCTCCACCACCTTCCGAGCCACCAAAAATGGAGGCCACAATTTAGATCTTAGAAGAGATGGAAAGATGCCACATAGAGCAACATAGAGAGGTCGCAAAAGATATAGCTAAAGAACCCAAATATTCTAATCGAGATGATTACTTTGAGCACCCGAAAGATGGGCTAAATATAAACTTGGAAAAAGTGGATTTTGATGAGAAGAGGTCACAAAATTTTGGGGAGGATGCTAAGGCTCTTGGTGTACATTATGTGATAAAAACATTAGATCAAGAGTTAGGTGAAGAGTTTCCCCAACAACATGAAGAAGCAATTGAAAAGGTTGATCTTAAAAAGCACTGCTTTGTGGAGAAAATAGATACTGACCTAGATGTGGAGTTATTAGATAAGTCTCCACTAATTGGAAAAGAAAAGGGTCCAATGCAAGAAGCAGTACCTGCTAAGAAGAAGGAAGAAAAAGATAAAGATAAAGAAGAAGAAAATGTGCCAGAAAAGAGCTTTGAGCCTAGGCACCATGTTGAGATTGAACACAGAGAAGAGAAAGCACCCCAAGAAGAAGGCATCACTGAAGAGAATGTAGCTTCTACTCAACCAGACAATGGGAAGGCTATAGAGATAGAAGGCTCGAATGAATGGGGAAAGAATGATGAAGAAGCTCCTAGTAATGAAGAGGATGAGCCTCAAAAGGACTAAGAAGAGGAGGGGGATCATGAATCATCCAATGGTCAAACTGAGATCCCTGAATAGCTGGAGAAATAGTTGAAGAAGAAGGATCTTGTGGCCGCAAAACCTAAATCAAGCCTAGAGGAAATCTTGGCTCGAGCTCAAAAAGGGACCAGAAAAGAGAAGATGCCCAAAATATGCTCTCATGTCAGAATGGATGCCTCCAAGCCCTGAATGATACAAGTTGCCACCCCAGTAGTCGGTGGAGGTACAAGAAATATACAAGGAAAAGAGCATCAAATATCCACCATTAACCTAGGCCCAACAACCTGAGAACAAAAGAATAATGAGTTGCAGGGATCGGTGGCCACCATCATAGAAAAGATGAACAAAGATCAATCCATCAAAGAGGATTTGAAAGCACAGGTGGTAGATCTCATTGCCTACATTCAACAATGGAAATCTACTGAAGAGGAGACCCCAGCCTAATCATTAGCACCACCATCCTTACTCTCAAAAGAGGATTTCAACAAAATGGAGAAAAGAAAGAATTCGACCAAGTCCATGATAGATTGGTTCGATAAGGTGATATACAGTGGAGACAAGGGGATTGGCCATGCAGTCACAATGTATAACAAGTTTTAGATCTTAGGGAAAGACATAGAAAACATGATGAACACCTACAAGGAGTTCCAAAAAACCTACAAGATCACTTATCCTAACTTGGAGTGCATCCTTAAGCTTTTCTGAGATATATGGGAAAAGAAGCTAGAAATCCCAAAGGACTATTGGTTGGTGGAGACCTAGTGAATGAACCTAGATTATAGAAAGGAATTTCTAGAGAAGGTCCTGCATGACCTTGAGGTGGATCATGAATGGGTTTTCGAGCATCAGGATGATAGTGCAAAGTATTTGAAGTTGATGACTGATTTTGAGGTGCTTGTTGTGGAGCTAGATTTAGAGAGAGTCAAGCCTTTGTGCCATTGGAAAATGGAGCAAGGATCTAGTGACACATTTTCACTAGAGTTTGTGGAATTTTCTATGAGGGTTTTCATTCAAACTAAATAGATCATTGAGGCAGGGTCAAATATTTCACAAATTCAGAAAGATATCACTGAGAGAATCAAGAGGATACCCTTCCAGATCCTCAAGTTTAAGCTCTCTAAGGAAAAAAAATTGTGGATATGTTATGAAAGTTCATGGAGTATGCAAATGCTTAGAGAGCATATGGAAATCCCATCATAGATGACAAATACTTGTCAAAATAGGTGTAAAAGTTGGGAGCCACTATAGGACAAAACAACTACAGTGTCAAGCCACTAAAGGAAAAAATAGGGAAAAAGACAAGAATGTATTTTATATTGCTATATATTTGGTGGTAGGTGAAATCTTAATTTAAAATGAATCTGAACCACACAATGTAAATCAATCTTGTGCATTCATTTTACTTTTAGATAACTATAAATAGGGGCATCCTCTTATTTCCAAAGAGAGAGATGAGTTGTTGTGTAAAGGCATGTTGCAAAAAATTAATGAGAATAGCATTGTTTGATGGATTCTTGTTTTTTCTTCTCATGTGTGCATGATTCATTCTCCAATCTTAGATTTTAGCTTTATTGTTCTAGTTTTAAGTTTATTTAGTTGTTAGTGTATGTTGTGCTTTAATGGTGAAGAATGCTATAGTGTTGATATCTTCCTTGCTCATACTTTTTGTTGTTTATTGATAATGAATAGCTCTGTAAAGTTAGTATGACCTTCATTTACATTGTTTCACTTCAAACTCAACTATTTTTCATACTTTAATGGTGAATGAATGGTTGAAAATATACAGACCTTAGAATATTGCACTTTTTTCATGAGACTGTAGGTTGCTCTTGGTTAAGTGGAACTTAGTTTTAGGAAGGTTGTCCATTGTACCATCCTCCATTATTATTGTTCAACATTAGTTGCAGGTCTAGGAAGTTTCTTATCCCTTTTCCCTTTCGACCTTTCTTTAAAACTGATGTTTAAAAAAGTTCTAGCATCATTATAAGGCCAAATCTGATGACAAAGATGGAGTTTTAGATTGTTGTTTTGAACTTGTAGCAACTATTCTACATTTCCAAAATTCACAAACTCCATTTGCAAGACCCAATTCCCTCCAAACTTATTTACCATAAATTACCAACAAATCACATCAACCAACTGAATTATTTCAAGATTAGTCATGACCTAACACTAGAGAGACCTTAGGGAAATTTTTAAAACTTAGTTATAGAAATTACCTTTCAAGAGAGGTAGCATACTTGTGTACTTCTTGTGTTGAGAAGTGCTAAAACACCCATCAATAGAACTAGAACTAGAAGGAGGGAAACTAGGCTAAGCTTGATCAAATTGGGTTCTCCTCCCCTCAATGTTTTCAGAGGTTGCTTAGATCCACACTAGAAAAGGGAGATTTTTAAGAGTTAAAGACCCCTACCAAGGCTAAGAGAGCCATGAAAAAGTGTGAAGCATTAGCCTCAGCCCCATCCACTTAGCCTCCATCTCCTCTATCTCCTTCCATCCATCCATCTCATTCCTCCCCTTCACTCCTGACAACACTTCTATCCTCCCAGTCACTCCAAATTGCATTTCCACCCCTCACTTCCCACATCCAAGATGTTATCCCAACCTCTACACTTCACTTCCAAGGCACTGCCCCAACTGCTACCCCATTGCAGCCTCAAGTTACTATAGCGCAACAAGTGCAACCTCTACCTCCCACAATGGATTGGCTGGGTAAAAACCCATCTCCATTATCCTTCAATGACTACCATGACATGCCCAAGAATATAGAAGTATTTTGCACCAAGTTCTACCCATGTGATCCACAAAGAACAACAAAAGAGCATATCAAGATCTTCCAAACAGCTTGGAAGGACATGTAGATTGAACACAAAGACGTGGCTTGCAAACTCTTCCCTTACTCACTAAGGGATGAGGCTTTCTATTGGTACATTCATTTACCAACTGGATCCATTACTACTTGGGACCAAATGAAGAACACATGCTTACAAAAGTTCAAAGTTCCCATCAACCCCAATGAATTATATCAACAGTTCATGTCCATCAAAAGGGAGGTCAGTGAACCAATTAGCTCATTCAATGACCGATTTCATAGGGCTTTCATGAAGTTGCAACCACCCTATGTGGTTAATGATGCATATGCTCAACTGGTGTATGATGCAACCTTAGATAATATTACATCTACCTTGGTCAAAAGGATGCACCTACCACCTACCAAGTTAGTGGATGTGTATGTAAGATAGTCACAACAAGCACAGACTTGGGGCAACATATCGTGGGTTTGTTTCCCTCATTAGGACCAACTGCTGACCCAAATCAAATCCAAGGGCTTACCCATGCCTTGGCCCATTAGATGACTATACTAAATCAAGTCCCTCAATTCCCAATAGTGCCACATCTAGGGAAACCGTTGAACCAACTACCTTTAGCGCCTCATTACTTGTAGTCTTCGCAGCAGCAAGCTTATGCTCAACAACCTCAAGTTCATTCATACTTGCAAGGCTCCAAATTCCTAGTTGCTTAGAAAAACCAACTTGTGACACTTGTATTCCTTTAGAATTCAGTGCCACAACATAATAACACTGAGAAGGATTAGATTGATGAGCTGAAAAAATTGGTCAAGAAGTTGTCTATAGAGATGACACATTTGAGAAATCAAAATAACCAACTGCAAGGCTCTCAAAGGAGCATCCAAGCCAACCTTAATCGAGACAACCATGATCCAGGTGCATCTGCTAGATAGAATTATGAAATACATCATAATTTTGGGTAGAAATTCGAAATGAGGCCTTCGCAAAGGAAAAATGGAACTTGGAACACTAGGAAAAACAACAGAGGCATCCCACACCCCTTGATCAACTGGATCATGTCGATAAGTCTACAAGTGAAGTCTAATTGTCTGAGGCTGCCCTATTGGGATGGTGTTGAATCCACAAGAAAAACATGCATTCTGAATTAGATTGCCTAAAATTTCAAACTATCACAAAAAAAATTCAAGTGGAAGTCCAAAATGTAGTTGATGGCTCAAGTTGTCAAGATTTAGTTCCTTCGGAGCCATATGATTCCTCAATGCTAGTGGTAAACCAAGCTCCTTTCCTGCAAAGTGAGAGTAACACACCTGAGAAGGAGGTTGTACCCAAAGATGAAGAAGTGAAGGAGGTAAGTAATGAAAGCTCCTTATCTCAACTTTTTGAATTAGTCGATAATTTCCCCATAGATGATGAAGAGCCACATGAGGATGAGGTTAAAATATTTCATCAAAGAAAAACCCCATATAACTTAAGGAATAGACAAGTTGGCGGTCCTTTCACTACCTCCACTCCTCCCAACAACTTCAATACTTCTCCTAACCTTAACGCTAGCAACAATCCCACTTATCCCCACATTCCTACCCAATACTTTAATAAAAATAGGCAACCAAATGAAACTCAAGACCAACCTACTAGTTCTTCCCAAGGAAAATCTTCTACAACAGAGGTTGAAAAAATGGGGGAATACATAGCCAAAGAATTCAAGAAGGTTAAGTTGAGCCTTTTAGCCTATTAATTACTCATAGTCTCGGCTATCAAAAATGCCTTCTTTAGAATGCTCAAAGGGACTACATCCAAATCAACCCAAGAATTTCTATCCAAGAGGGTTTCATTTGACATCTCTAAAAGTGAGTCGATGATTAGGGAAATCTTAGGAAAGAAGCCTAATTAGCCCCTAAATCAGCAAGTAAACAAGTAAACAACTAAAGAGAAGAATCAAGTACGGACTAAGGAAAAGACCAATGATAAGGACAAGGCTCAAGTAGCCTAGGCTAATGTTTCAATAGGGCTATTCCAAGGGAAATTGGAGACCCCTCCTTTCCTGAAAATGATCAAAATATTCAGAAAGAACCTACATAACTACCTGCTTGATTCAGGAGCCTTGGTCAATGCCATGCCATTGGTAGTCTGCAAATCCTTGGGAATAACTCCAACCCCCTCCTGACAAAAGGTGACAAAACTAGATAAGACGGAAGTAAACATAGTTTTGGAATTGAATAGAATACCCATGTAGATTGTGATGGAACCAAGAGTCCAACAAGTTATAGACATCCAAGTTGCCAATATCTCAAACACCTATGACATAATACTCGAAAGGGACTTCATCCGAGCCTTGAACAATCATTTTGCACTAGACCATTCCCACCTGTGGCTTCCTTGGAAGGGATTGCCTAATTAGATCTGCATTGATCGGGAGCCTTGAATGAAGTTCATGATCATGAAGTGCAATAACACAAACGAGGTGGTGTTCACAGAAACAGAATTAGGGAATTATTTTCCTATGACATATCAAGATGATGAGAAGTTCCAAGAGGAAGAAGTGGTTGAAGAGGTCCTTGTGTTGTGCAGTTCCCCCATCAATTTGACCCACACCCCCTAGTAGCACAGAAGTGTTGGTTGAATTAGAAGATGAAGGGCTATACGAAGATGGTAACCTAGGCTTGTTGGACTATTTCTAGGAATTTATGCAAAAATGTGAATAGGATCAACTCAATTTAGGGGCTAGAATGAATTTTTAGGAGCTACTACTGCCAATTAGTGTAGGGTACATAATGCAGGCCATTCCAAATTTGAATGCTACCTATGTCAAACAATAGTTAACATATCAAGGGGCAGGTCATTCCAAAAGAAGTCGTAAGAGGACAACAAGATCATAGCCAAACCAAATATACATAGTTTCCCAAGGATATAGAAATAGATTTGCAACCAAGAAAGGAAGCATGCTCAACTAGCTCCAAAGTCCAAGGTTCCCCTAAGTTCTGGAAATTGCACTTTCATGGTTCCAAATTCAAGCAAGGAGCAGGAGCCGGCTTCAAGCTCATCAGTCCCATGGGTAAGATGTATTTTTCTACCCATAGGCTCTAATTTTATTGCACAAAAAATGTAGCAGAATACAAAGCATTATTTCATAGACTCATAATGGCATTGAGAAAGAAATTTAAGATGTTAAAAGAATTTGGTGATTTTGAGCTAGTTGTGAAACAAGTTAGGAAACTATATTCTTGTCATTATAGAATGTTAGAAAAATATAGACATAGGGTATGGGATATTATAGAAGACCTAGATGCATTCAATATTTAGATGATTCCCTGCAATAAGAATAATACTGCTAATGCATTAGCCCAAGCAGTAGTAGGCACCCTCCAACCTCTATCCTTGGCCAGCTTAAAGAAATTCACTCTAGAGATCACCTCTACCCTATTAGTGCCTAACAATATCACCAACTTCCAAGTGTTTAATGATGATAAGCACATTCTGAACTTCATCACAAGCTCTGATGTATTCACAACCCAAATCATAGATGAAGCAAATCTGGAAGAGGCTGAACTTGACATAGAGGGAGTAATCAATCTAAAGAGAAACACAATACCATGAGGCATGGTCTAGCTGGAAAGAATATTTGATTTGGATTGAATAAGGGATTAGGATCAATGAACTAGGAAAGAGTCAATAGACAATCAATGTGATGCTCACAATATGGGTATGGCTAAACAAGTTAGAAATTTTTTCATTGGCAAAGTTTGCACACTAGAGGAAAGAAAAGGAATCATTAATGCCTTGCACATTTATCATGATATAATTGCTTGGGGATGTGAAGACCTGAAGACATATGATATGTCTATCATCACCCATACCATTTCCCTTAAGCCAAATGTGTGACCTTTTCGGCAGCGTCAATGCCCAATTAATGTGTTGTTGGATCCTACCATCTTCAAATATGTACACAAGTTGCTATTAGCCTAGATTATCTTTCCAGTCTGACATTCTACATGGGTGGCTAATTTGGTCCCGATTAGGAAAAAGAATGGGGAAATAATACTATGTGTGGATTTTTGGAATCTAAACAGAGCTTCAGAGAAAGATAATTATCTGGTTCCTTCACTAGGTGAGGTATTGTAGATAGTCAATGGGTCTCAAATGATGTCGTTTCTATATGGATAATTTGCATACAACCAGGTGATGGTGTAATATAAAGATAGGCACAAAACGACATTCACCACAAAATGGGGAACCTATGTATACTAAAGAATGCCATTTGGGTTAATCAACATAGGCACTACATTTCAGTGTGCTATGGACATAGCCTTAAAAAATCTCATCAAAAAATGCATCATCATATATATGGATGATCTCACTATGTTTTCAAAGAAGGGGGATACCACATATCTAATTTGTGCAAAGTATTACAGAAATGCAAAGAGTTTGGCATCTCATTAAATCTGAAGAAGTGCATATTTGGGGTCATTGAAGGCAAGCTATTAGGACACACAATCTCAGAGAAGGGAATTTCAAGTGACCCTAAACACATCTAGGCTATATTGAAAATGTAGCCTTCGGGTAGCAAAAAAGAAATGATGTCCTTTTTTTGGTAAAATCAACTTTTTCAGGAAGTTCATCATAGGCTTTGCTGAAATAGTCAATCCACTAAATGTCATGCTTAAGCAAGATGCCAAGGTAGAATGGACACCAGAAGCTAAACATGCTTTCAAATAAATTAAGAGGTCCATTGCAAACACTCCAATGCTAGTCAGTCCAGACTATTTGAATCCATTCTACATCTATTATTTTGCTTCATATCACTCGTGTGCCAACATGTTTACATAGAAGGATGATGAAGGAAATGAGCACCCCATCGCCTTTATGAGTTCACCAATGTAGGATGCGCAATTATGGTATGATAATGTTGAAAAAAAGACATATACCTTGGTCAAAGGAGTTAAAAAATTTAGACATTACATCCTGAGGAACAAGGTGTTTGCAATTGTTCTAGATCCAACCATCAAAACCCTACTAATGTAGAATGAGTTAGGAGAAAGAAGAGAAAAATGGGTGACTTTGCTACAATAATATGACATGGAGATTTAGCCCATGAAGCTAGTCCAAGGATAGGACCTCACTTGCACCATAGAAAAAATAAGACCCAAGTTCACAGTGCAACAATACCAGTTGGAGGATGTTTCCCCAAGGGAATGGTATGACAACATTGTCTATTATCTATTGAACAACAAGTGCCCATCACAGTTGCAAGGAGTCCAGAAACAGGCCTTGAGATTGAAAAAAAATTGTTACATGTTGCAAGGATCCATATTATACAAAAATAAATCATGAAGGAATCTATCTCAAATGCCTTGGAAAAGAAGAAGCAGCTAAAGTGCTAAAGCAATTTCATGATAAGTTCGGTATTGGTCACAGGTCTAACCCCTCTACGTCTCATCAAATCTTGCGGGTTGGGTACTACTAGCTGACACTATTTAAAGATGCACACAACCACTTCAAAACTTTTCATGTCTGTTAGACTATCACAACCAGGGAAAGAAATGTTGTTGTCCCACTCCAACCAGTTGCAGAGGTAAGGCCTTTTGGTTAGTGGGGACTTGACTTCATTGGTCCAGTAAGCCCACCATCTTCTGCAAGCCATAGGTATATTTTGACCACTACTGATTACTACACTAGATGGACTAAAGCAATAACATGTAGGCAGTGTACAACTGAAGTACTTATTAATTTTCTAGATATTTTCATTTTAAATCACTTTGGTTGCCTATTTTCTTTAGTTTGTGATAATGGTCCTGCATTTGCATCCCTTAAGTTTGCTAGTTGGTCCTTTGATTACGAAATTGTGCTCAAGTTTTCATCCAACTATTATCCCCAAGGGAATGGCTTGACTGAATCTATGAACAAAAATCTACTAACTGTCATCCGAAAACTGCTTGACAAGAATCCAAAAGATGGGCACACTCAATTGTGTTTTTCTCTATGGGAAGATCACACACATCACAAATTTTCCTTGGTAAATTCCTTGTTTCATCTTGTTTATGGTCTAAGCCTATTTTCCCAATACACCTCAAGATCCCCACACTCCAATTCATTAGTACTTATTATGAGGAGGGAGAATGCCAAGAAGCTTGCCTGGCTGAATTGTTGCATTTAGAAGTCTACGACCAAGCAATATAAATTTTTTCTAAGAACCAAGGCATAGCAAAGAGATGGTTTGATTTCCGAGCCAAAGTTAAGGCCTTTAGGATTGCATATTTAGTCCTCTATTGGGACAAATCCCATGAGAAGAAAGGGGGACATGACAAATTTGAAAAGCTCTAGGTTGGCCCCTTTCAAGTTTCCAAAATTTTGAGAGATAATGCCTTTTTCCTTAAGACTCTCATTGGAGAGAATGTCTCATTACTTTTCAATGGGTAGTACCTCAAGCATTATTTCCTTGCTTGAGTTGTTCAAGCTCACCCTTTGTACATAGTTGTATATAGTTAGAGTAGTTTCTTCTACTTTGATGTTTCCTTTTGCTTTGCTTTCGCTCGCTTTCTCGACTTTTTTTTTTGGAGGGAATTGTCCAATCCTAATGTGGTGGATGTGTGTGGCTCATCAAAGGGCCCACTGTGTTTCCCACTCTCACTTTTTCTTTGGATAAGTTTTCATCAATTATCATGAATTTCTATTCACCTCCGTGAGGTTGGTTTCCTTAAACTTTAACCTGATTTAGGACAAAGCCTTTATTTGAATCCCTTTACATCTATCTCAAATTACACATAAAAATCCCATTTAAATACTCTCGATCAACTACATAATAGTCATTATGAGGCCTTGGAAAGTGAAAAACATTAAATCTGCTCTAGTCACTTCTATGATTTCCAGTCACATTGGTTTGAGATTTGGTCAGAGCTGTTTTTTCCACTCAAGTTCTTGGGTGGTAACTTGGAGGTTCTTTATCTCTTTCCTATGTTGGGTGTGAAGAACTTGGGAGAGCTATGAAGACATGTGGTGAGAATTGTTCTTGTAGGTTATTAATTTATAGATTGTGCATATCATTGTGGATGTTTCCTGGGTACTACATGGTTACACTTTCTATGTGCTTCCATTGGTAGACTTGTTATGCCTTTGATCTTTTAGATTTCACATTACCCATGCAATGGGAGTTCCTGGATGTGTTTTGTCTTCTTCGACTGGTTGGCACATGGATCTTTCTTTTATAGTTGATGTGTTGGCTATGTAGATGGAATGAGTTTGCTAATGTGGATACCTTGAAGGTATGAGAGATTGGATGGTTAGCTCATGTTGTGGGTACTATTTTTCAATCGTGTGGGTTGATCAATTGGATAGAAGTAGTTAGTTTTCTAGTTGTTGTTCTCGTTTGTGTTCTATCTTATTTTTTGGAGAATGTCTTCATGGTTGTGTTCTAGTTTGGTGCTTTGAAGTTGATGTTTTTTATGCTTATGTATAGCTTGTGAGCATAGTGGAGTGGTTGCAATGTGTTGAATCCCTTGCCGTCAGTTGGTTCTATTGTTGGTGTCTCGAATTAGTCTGGTGCCAATACACCATGACGTGTTCTTTTCCTTTGGAGGATGGTTGGAACTATTGCCTAAGATGGTGGACATTATAGACGTTGTTGTAGGTATCATAGGTGATAGAGAGGATTCATGCATTGATTGGTAGGTAGTTTGATCAAAATCCTAATGGAGGGTGTTGCATTAGCAATAGGGAGAAATATTATCTATGGGACATTGCTTTATTGATAGGACATTGGAATATGTCTCTTTGACATGGAGATGAGGACTATTATTGGCGAGACAGGTTGATATTGAAGGGAATTCCTTAATAGTCTCCACTACACTTTGATGAGTCTCTTATTAGAGTGACTTAAAATTGTCATTGGTACATTGCATCATGTCTCTTCGACATGCAAATGGAAGGTGGGGACTTGTGTTGGTGGGATTTCATGAGTTCACCAAGAATTTGAAGTATCTTTGATGATCTGATAAAACAATGAGTGGTAATATCATGATCCATGTGACATTAGGTGCTCAGAGAGACATGGTCTAGTCTCTCTTCAACACTCCAATGACTGAATGAAGTGGCAAACTGTATGCTTGTCAATGTGACATTGGGTGCTTAGAGAGACCTAGTATAGTGTCACTTCAACACCTCGATAACTAAAGTCTTGGTAGGTCCTACTGGTGTATGTTGAACACTTGGTAGTATTACCTTCATCAGAGTGACATCCTTATTTTGGTGGGAGACGAGAGGATGTCTCATCGAAGTGGTGATACATTTCTCACTTCACATCGACGTTGTGAAGAGGATGGATCGATGGTCATTTCAGAGTGACATAGGGTGGTTAAAGGGACATGGATTGAAGTCTCTTTGATGACTAGATATGACTTCAATGGTTGGGAGCTGATGACGGTTATGTTCATTTTTTATGATAGTTTCTTGGAATGATTAAGAGCATAATGTGAATGCCATTGTGTGTTGGTTAGGCTAGCTAAGAGCTTCGCTAGTAGGGAGTGGCTTGGTTAGAGGTTAATTTTCATTGTATGTTCTAATAGCATTGTAACAATGCGAGGATTGTTCTAATCAATCTCTTGTAAAGGTCATGAGCCAGATATTGTATTGTAACTTGTATGCTTGTTGTTGAATAATACAATTGATATTTTGGATTTTAGAGTGTGGGGTTTTTTACCCATAAGGGTTTTCCCCACATAAATTTGTGTTTCCATATCTTTTGTCTTTCATATTGATTGATTCTACAAATTGATTTTTTCAGTGCATGTTGTTAGAACTGGTTAAATTTGCATGAGCTTTTCTTAGAAGGATTAATGTGGGAAATGAACTATCTCTGATTTTGCTTTGTGGAATTGTAGTATATGTCTTTGGGGCAATCTAATGAAATTAAAATTATTGAAGGCACTATTGTTCTTCGATTTTTCTTTTTGAGATGACCAAAATTTCCCTAGAAGGGAAACAAAAAAGGAATTTTCTAAAAACATGTGGAAATAGGACCCTCTTGGATGCAAAAGAAAAATTGACCAACATTGGTTGAAATACAAGAGGGGCAACACCAATAAAGTACATCAGGAGCTATTCAAAATTGTTTTCTTCAAAGAATACCTTGATCTAGTTACTTTTCTAAGCAAAGTAATGGGCCTTCCAACAACCACCTTCTTCAAGGAGTGGATGTTCTACTTCATCAAGGAGATCATATGAGGTGAAGCCAAGTTCCAATGCACCAAAATGATCAGTGAGAATATGCACAATTAGCTTATGGTTGTGAAGAAAACATCTCAATTTTGACTTCATATCTGGTATACCTCTTGGTGGAGAAGTTCCCATACAAACAAATTTTTTGTGTAGGTCCACTGGGAACAAGGAGAGGAGAGCTTAAATTTTATGATTTCTATCCTCAACTACAATATAGAAACTTCAAAAGAGATTACCGGAGGGTGAATGATTCCTTCATCGTGCAC
Organism: Sequoia sempervirens; assembly: GCA_007258455.2. Classification (NCBI taxonomy): domain Eukaryota; kingdom Viridiplantae; phylum Streptophyta; class Pinopsida; order Cupressales; family Cupressaceae; genus Sequoia; species Sequoia sempervirens. The sequence continues at coordinate 123,153,077 of VDFB02270651.1, read as the reverse complement.
ATAATTAGACTCTTGGGAGGAGATTTTGAGAGAAGGGTATCACATAGCGTGAAGGCCTTCATCAAGTGATTTGGGTATCTATTCATACAATTCCTAAAGTTCACATACATAAGGGAAAAATGGTTCTCAGGGAATCAGTGCCAGTTACCACACTACCCCAATGATCACATCATCTTGTTGGGGGTTTCTTAGTAGCTGCAAACTGCCCACACACTATTGAGTGATAAACATCGAGTTAGGATTTTGTATCCCCCAACCTTTGGGAAAGGAATGTACTTCTGCCCTATGGCCAAATGTGTCGAATACTCAGAAAAAGAATTGGTGGAGTATAACTTGGATCTACATACAGACTAAGGAATGATGGAACCTTATGGAAAACTGAAGAAATGGGTTGTGTTGTACATGTTTTTCACACACGCCTCACCACGGGCGAGGACCCCCTCTTTTGCTCAGGTCAGATCATTTTGACCTCATTTTGTTTCGTGCACTCTTGTTTCCTAGCCTAGGTTAGCCTTAAGACTAAAAATGATCAATTTCATGATGGCTTAATTCACCTACCTAAGTTTCGCTAAGTCCTTTTCCCTTTGGGCCAACTCTCGTAGGCCCTCGTTTTCTCTTCACCTAGTGTTTGTTAACTCTTGCAAACCCGCATTCATGAGTTTCCCTTGACCGTTCATCATTCCACTCCTTCTTTTGCCTATGGTCAAGCCTCGATGTCCACCTGAAGCATGGACCCTACACTTATGTTTTTTGTTGCGTCTACCATGCTCTGCGAACTCGTCCTCATGGGTTGCCCTGGGGGGACTTCATTCTCATTTCACCGTCTTCACCACAGTCGATCTTTGACATTTACCCACACAACGGGCTCCATGGTTGGTCCTTCTATCTTCACCGCTATCGCAAACCAATTGACCCCATTGCTTTGAAATTCCCAAGTCCCAAGCATTTACAGGTCTTCATGCGTAATTTTCCCCTACCTAATCTCCATTTCGTAGTGACTAAGTGTTATTACATCCATGTTCCTCTGTGCGTTGGCCTTTGCGGCTATTGTCTACAAGAGGTCGTCACCCCAACACCATTCACAATAGAAATTTTTTTCTACCTTCCCTCCATATCGGTTCGTGACCCACCAATGCCATTTCCTTATTGCAAGCCTCAGCTAGTCCTTTTTCCATTTCCTTGGCACTGTTCTTTGAATGGTTGCCCACTAGTTGTAGAAGTTGAGAAAGCCAAATTCATAGACCCCAAAGATCACCTACATGCAAATAACCTGTCATAGGAAGGAAGAGATGGAGACAAAAAATAAAGGGCGCTCTGCAAGCTTCAAGAGAGATTGCATTGACTTAATTAAAATAATTACAAAGATCGATCCTTAAAAGGAGATCATGTAAAACCTAAAAGTAACCCTAATAGGTAGAAATTTACTAATTAATATAATTATTAAATGTCATAATATGCAAACTAAAGTGAAATCCTAAGAGAGGAGTAAAGGTAACTTAATTAACATAATTAAGTTAAAACCTTTACTCTGACAACCCCCCTTAAGATGAGCAAAAGTGCAACTACAAACATGTGCAAGAAAGCAAAGGTAAATACAATGCATGAAAGAAAACAAGGGTCCTGACAACTAGGCCTGATCAGGTACCCGAATACAACCAAATCTCTGTAAAGTGGAGAAATAGAGAAAACCTCATGGGAAAAACTCTACTCCAAAAAGAGATGAAAGACATGAAGAACATCACTGAAGTAGAAGAAGCTACAAACAATTGTCAAAAGATGACTAATATGGTGCTGAAGAACCTCCTCTAAAGATAGGATGATCATGATCAAGAAGACAACAATCTACATGAGTGCCCCCAACAACACTACTCAAATAAGATGGAAAACAAAGCAAACACCTAGAACGAAGATACACATGGCACAAGTACCAATAGTCTGAAAAACATTGATCACCAGAGAATGGGAGATTCCTTCCAAGGTGAAACCAAGGAAGCATTAGCACGAATAGTATAATACCCCGCCATAATGTTGACTGGGAGAGCTCGACATATCCATTGCAATGCTATGAAACACCCTATAGTGAATGAAGGAGAAGAAACAACATCTAAAAGTGCATAAGAAAGCACTTGCAAATGAAAAAGTGGTGTCCAAAACAAAGCACACATGCATGAGGCTGGAATCATATGGATCCATTGTCATCGTGGAGGGACACTCACCAGACAAAGGTGTGATGGAAAAAAAAAGGCAATACACAACCCCCCATGGCATTTTATAATACAATGCGAGTACAAAATATAGCACAACCTTATGTGCAAAATCCCTTAAAAACATGTACAATAGTGTGGCACTTTATCTCAGTTCGTGTACATAAAAAATATTGCTTACAAAAGATGCTCAAAATGCCCACAAACGACAAAAAATTGGAAATACATGAAGAACAACCAAAAACGAAGCATCCCATGCAAATGAGAAATTCCCAAGAGCTAATATGTCCAAGTAATTCACTAGCGTGTGAAAACACATAAAACTAAATAAAATATACCTAGAGTCAAATCTAGAAAAATTGCATGGATGGAACTGAAGATCTCTGAAATACGGTTCCAACGCTACTGAGATCACAAAAAAATGAAGAAATTGGTCAAAAGTTACGAGCTCGGGACTAAAAATAGCTCCTTTGACTTCAAATGACTATAGAATGTACCAATAGAAAAATGAAGCAATGAGACCCACACCACTAGAAAGTTGATAGAATCAGCTTTTCGACGATATCTCATTTTCCAAAAAATGATATCATATGCCCAAGTTATGGCCTTTGGAAGAAAACAACTCCAAAGGGAAAAACTAGTGCTGGATTAAATTTGACAGTCGTACGATTGTCGCAGCAAAAATCCGGGCCTAAATTTGATAGCCAAATGGTCATCGGCGGATTTCCACAACTCAGCTTATTTTGGAAAAAAATATTTTTTTTCAAAAAAAATAAATAAATTTACATGTATAAAATATATAAAAAACATTGATTTAAAAAAAAAAATCATAAAAAATAGGTGGCCATGGGAAGGTACGCCTACACAGGTCTATGCAGGTACGTACCTTCTAGGTACTTTTTTATTTAAAAAAAAAAACAAAAACTTTTTTTGAAAAAAGCTTTTAAATTTTTTTAACAATTTGAAAAAACTGCAAATTTACATTTTTTTTGTAGAAAAAAATGATTTTTTTAAATGAAAATTTTACCTCAATCTGTGTGCACGGTCGTACGGGCAAAAAAAAACATTCTGAGAAATCAACTACTTCAAATATAAATGAGTTTACAATCAATATTTAGGTTTTTGGCCACTCTGAACGCAATGGTGAGGTCCATTTAGGCTAAAAATGCTTCAAAAAATTGAGCACCCCTTGGATCTGGCAAAAAAAGCCCTTTCTTCAAACCCTCACAAATCTGACAAACGGAAGCCAAATTTGACGAAACAAAGGTCAATCTTGACTATTCCAGAAGCTCTGGACTCAATGGAGAGATTTGATTTGACCATGGATGCACTAAAAATGGCTAGCTCTTGGATCAAAAAAGGCAAACCCCAAACCCTTGAAGCTCCAAAAAATCCTTCAAAACACAAATAGGAAGTAGTAGGTCTGGAGCTCTGATACCATGTAGAAGTTGAGAAAGCCAATTTCACAGACCCCAAAGATCACCTACATGCAAATAACCTATCACAAAAAGGAAGAGATGGAGACAAAAAACCAAGGGTGCTCTGCAAGCTTCAAGAGAGATTACATTGACTTAATTAAAATAATTACAAAGATCAATCCTTAAAAGGAGATCATGCAAAACCTAAAAGTAACCCTAATAGGTAGACATTTAATAATTAATATAATTATTAAATGTCACAATATTCAAACTAAAGTGAAATCTTAAGAGAGGAATAAAGGTAACTTAATTAACATAATTAAGTTAAAACCTTTACTCTAACACCAATTACCATCCACAAGCATGACTCTGCATATCCTTCTCGCTAAGGTTCTCCATGAGGGACCCGCTTTCCAGTCTCCCCCCTGCTCTCTGCCAAATCATAGCAACTTTCGCATAGTGGCCACCTACATTCCCCCACCTGACGAAGGTTGTGAGTGGAGGTTTTGTACTCCTCTTCATTGTCGTAGCCTATTCTATCACTTACAACCTCTCCACCATGTCACTCTGCATCCTTCAACCTGCATACCTCTTGGCAGATATTTCATTTGTAGGTGCCGCCATTTGCAACACCGTCAGCTTAAAAGGAAACAAAGTTCTAACAAAGCTAAGGATTATGGGCTCGTAGTGTAGGGGTTAGATGCACCATTTAAAATGATGAGGTTGAGGATTGAGTGGTGTCGGTTGCTCTTAAGAAATAGTGGTCACGCTTCTTGGGGATTTTGTGTTAAATCTCGATCTTTAAATTGTAGAATCAAGTGTTTAAGGTTATGGTGCCCATAGGTCAGTGTCTTTGATGTGGAGTTCTCCCATACCGAACCTGCAATGGTTTTGGCCATGCTTCCAAGCGGCTTATTATAATGCAGGTCCTGCCATATACAAAGTCATATGTTTATTCCCTCATCTGTGGCCTCATGTAACATGACCCCACACTTCCCTACCTATGGCCATATCACATATGGGTTCCGCCCCCCACACTGCCATCACTGGCTTCGCTGATTTTCCATAGTGATCCTTAGTGGTCTTCCCACGATCAGTCATTTGCATTCACCTTACTGGCCCTTTTTCACTACAGAACCCACAACCTATGTGAATGTTCGTCTTCCAACTAGGACTGCTTCCCTAAGAAGGAACCCCACAGCCTTCATCTTTGTGTCATTCCCTCAATGGTAATGCAAATAAAGATGGTACTACAAGAGGATGGGTGCCGACATTGAATGGTGAATTTAGGACAACCAGTGGTGAGCAACAACAAGGAAATAAATGATTGATAGCTTGCATTGCTAACGCACATCACCAATGATTTGATAAAACATTTTAAATGTAAGAGCCCTACTATTTAAGATAACCACTTGTAATGTGATCGTCAACCTCCCACTTGAATATACTAATGAGAGTAGGTCAAGCAAGGATTATTTGGCCTGGAGACTCAAGGCTCATTGAAAAGGTAGCTAGTACTGAATGATAAAGAAGGGGGGGGGCAAAAGGAATGCACTAATATAAAGCTAGAACAACTGGCAGCACCACCATAGTTTGTGTTACAAGGAAGATTGCAAGGCTTATTAAAAGGTTCCTACTACCTTAAAGAAGGCTCTCACTTGAGATAAGTGAACTAAACCATGAAGAAGATCTGTTGCGAAAGGTGATGGCCTGTAAAGTTGTGAACTCTTCAAGTCATCAATGTAGGGATATTACAAGTAAGCATCCTAGATGCAAATTAGGTATCAAGAATGCGTGTAGACTATGGATCCTGGTATTCTACAATGGGATTTTTTATCAGAATGTTGGGGACCAAGTATGTGATGAGTAACAAATGACATGGCTCAATAGCATTCTCTATATTTAATTTAAATTGGACCTCATCATGATGTTTAAAGTGGTGGAACTTGAGAGATACTTGACGAAATCCTATAAGAGGGATGGATGATCACTTTAGTGCATATCAGCGATGCAAGTATCGAGCATGAGGGAGGTGGACAACGTTGTTAACCACTTGGCACCCAAAAAAAAGATATATAATATGACAAGAACCTTGGTGAAGAACTATCATGCTTGTGTGGAATTGGGGGGGATGAAGGTGTTGATATCATGTGAGGCCGATGGGGCAGGAGTTCGTTCGCCTCTAGCTGCTATGTAGACAACATTTCACCGCGGAACTCTACATCCTCCAACCTGACAACAAGCTTGAATACAGGTTTTGTAACTTTGTGTGCCCTCTACCTTTGTCGTAATGACCCTCCCATAGAAGCTCCCTGCCTCCCTTTACCCATATAACCATAACAGTTGGTTGACTCCCAACTCGTGGACTTCTTCATGAGGCATACTCCTCATGGAAATATTTGAAACTATAAATGGGCGTGTGAATCATGGTCGATGCTATAATATTGAAACATTTGTAGTACTATGAAAGACCATCCCATTCATACTTGTAAGCCCAACCCGAATGAGGCCTGATAATATCATAGGAAGCATAAAATACTCATAGGCTTGATGTCACCACCACTGGTAGAATACTAGATTGGTGGATTTTGTGGGGAGCAAGGTGGAGGCATCATGCCCATGGGATCGTGGGGTGCATGCAAAACCTAATTACATGGAAAAGGGCTCTAAATTGTGCAAGCATGGGGCAATGGCAAAGGCAAAAGGTGTAGAATTTGCACACCTCTCACCCATCAATGAACTTCCACTAAGTGGGGCCCGCTATTTGTGTTGCTGTTTGAACAAATTTCTCTAAACACCACCCGCGGTACTTGTCCCTTCACATTGCAAGGCTCCCATCCTTCATAGAGTGTGACTACTTAAATTATAATCAAGAAATTGTTTAAAGCGAACTTTATATGACTACATCAGCATTAAATGGTCCTATTTGAAGGGGGTCCCATGTCTTTTTTGGCATAAGATTAACTCAATTTACCATTATATGCAGGACTACGACTGTAAAATGGAGTTTTCTACTAGAGGAGTTTATGCAAGATGGGTCTGTACTTGGATTTTCTCCTGCACAACCATCTATGAGGTTGAACCAGGGCTAATAAGGAAGACCAACCAGAAAATGTTTTTGCTAACAAAGATTAAATCCATCAAAAGGACTATTAAGAAAGTGGTTGTGTGATGAAGAAGGTCAATAACTAAGAGGAAAGATGGTTGTCCATTAGAGTCTGAGGCAAGGAGGTGGTTGTCTTGTTTCCTATTGGATGATCACAACCCATCAAATCTGTCTTGCAAGATCAGAAGATAGTTGGTCCATCCCACAATGGTACAAATGTGAAAACGAGGCCCATTTGGTTGATTATAGAAATGTTGCAGATCCATCAAGGAGGAGGACAGCCTCCAAGAAGTCCTAGCTATGGGAAAAGGGAAATCTGCAAGAGGACAAAATTGCTACAACACTTGGGCACTAGAGGACAAAATAGGAAAAAAAACAAGGTTGTATTTTAAATTGTTGGATAATGGGGGGTAGGTGAAACCCTAAAGTGTAATGAATATGAGACATTCATTGTAAATCAATCCTATCCAATCATTTGGGCTTTGGAAAACTATAAATAGGGGTTTTCCCCTCATTTTTAAATGGTTGGAGATTTGATGTAAATTTTTTGTAGCAATAGAAAGTAGCATTGCATGATCTATGGGTGTTCCTTTTGAGTTTTCTCATTATGTGTGCATGGTTTTGCTTCCCTTTTAGTTTAGTTGTTATTTTCTTGAATGGAAGTGATGATGGTGTTTGTTGTTATAATATCTGATGAAATTTCAGTCGATACATTTAGCACTTGTTGATGACAAACTACTGTGTAAAGTTATCCTAGGTTTCTTGATTTCAATGTTGCAACCTAGTTCAATTGCATGTTCATGATGTGCATGTGCAATCTGAAAATATGTAGTCCTTAGAATATTGCATTGGTTTTGTGTAATTGTAGGATCCTCTTGGTCAAGAAAAACCCATTCCATGGAGCTTGTCTACTATAGCAACCTCCATGATCACTATTCATTCATAGTTTTAGGTTTAGGAACTTCCTCTCTTCCTTGCCCTTTTCCCTTTTTTTAATAAGTAACCTAAGCTAAGGTTCATTACACATCATAAATCCAAATCCAAAGTTGAAATAAAAGTTCTAGATCGATGTTTGAACCTACAACAGCTAAGCAAAAATTTCTATAGTTTAAGAACTCCACTTACAAACCCAACTCCCCACGCTTTGTAACTCATTTGTAAGTCTGCCTTGTGATTCCAGCAAATCACATGAATTAATTGAGGTATTCCAGGAACTATCAAGACCAAACATTAGAGACCTTGGGATAGTGTTCTGCAATTTGATTGTGGAAGATTGTCTTTCAAGAGAGGTGATGCACCTATGCATTACCTATGTTGAGAAGTGCATAAAAAACACATCAATAGGTTGGAAGGAAATATGCCCACCGACCTCATGTTGGAATTTTTTGGGCCATTTACGACAATGACAAGTGTGAATGAGGCACTATATGAGGATGACAATATTATTGATGATAGATACAATGTTGTGGTTAACATTCCCCTACCCATCATTGATTGGAATGAAGAAGAGGTCACTGACCTCGACATCCTCACCCGAACCATTGAAAATAGAGCAAGGCAATGGGTAGATGCACAAATTTTTCAACTCAAGGAACAAGGCATTGAGCTGAAATATGGTGAGCTCAAGGACGAGCTTGAAAGTGAAACTGATAGTGGCATAACCGTTGGCTCATAAGAAGAAGCACCCAATTCCCCACCAGCCACAAGATCTAAAAAAGAGAAAGGATGCACCCAAGCATAAGCCTAAACAAAAGGTGTACTCTAGGAATCCAACTGAGGGGAAATAATCTAAAATAGCAAAGAGAATGGGGGCGTTCATGCTACAGATTCCTACCATTCAGGAAGAGGAACACCATGAACAAGAAGAACATACCGAGCAGTTGTGCTCACCACCTACCACTTCTGCTCCCACTACTATTGTTGTTGTTTCCATTCCTCCACCTCCCTCTTCTCAAGCTTTGTCTATTTTGTCTTTGCCGACTATGGACATCTCTGTCCATCTCACCTCCACCTCACCAACTACTCTAGTAATAGCACTTCACTCCTCCTCTTCCACTGCTTCCTCATTGTCATCCTCCTAACTACCGCCTCCATTACCCATATTTTCTACTCTACCATAATCCATGCCATCGATTGTTGTGCCATCACCTATCTTGTTGCAATATTTCATGGCCTATATACAAAACATACCCATTGAACTATCTAGGGTGATCCTTGACCCCAAATTTTAGGCTCTAATGGCCCAAATTTTTTCTGCCCTACCTCTTCCTCTGCCACCTACTGAGCCACCGAAAATGGAGGCCACGATGTAGATCTCAAAAGAGATGGAAAGATGCCACATATAGCAACATAGAGATGCTGCAAAAGATATAGTTGAAGAACCTAAAGATTATGATTTGGACGATTACTTTGAGCACCCAAAAGGCGAGCTAAATATAAACTTGGAAAAAGTGGCTTCTTATGAGGAGAGGTCATACACTTGTGGGGAGGATGTTGAGGCTCTTGGTGAATGTTATGTAATAGAAACATTAGATCAAGAGATAGATGAAGAGTTGCCCCAACAACATGAAGAAGCAAGTGAAAAGGTTGATCCTGAAAAGCACCACTATGTGGAGAAAATAGATACTAACCTAGATGTGGAGATATTAGATGAGTCTTTGCTAATTGAGTAAGAAAAGGGTTTGATGCAAGAAGAAGTAGTACTTCCTAAAAAGGAGGAAGGAAAAAAGAAAGATAAAGAAGAAGAAAATGCACTAGAAAAGAGCTTTGAGCCTGGGCACCATGTTGAGATTGAACACAAAGAAAGGAAAGCACCGCAAGAAGAAGGCATCATTGAAGAGAATGTAGCTTCTACTGATCTAGACAAAGGGAAGGCTATACAGATAGAATGATCAAATGAAGGGGGAAAGAATGATGAAGAAGCTCCTGGTAATGAAGAGGATGAGCCTCAGAAGGACGAAGTAGAGGAGGGTGATCATGAATCACCCAAGGGTTAAACTAAGATCCCTAACTGGCTATAGTAATAGTTGAAGAAGAAGGCTCCTATGGCCATAGACCCTAAAGCAAGGCTAGAGGAAATCCTAGCCTAAGCTAGAACAAGGACAAGAAAAGAGAAGAATCCCAAAATCCACTCTTATGTCACAGTGGATGCCTCTAGGTCCTGAATGATACGAGTCACTACCCTAATAGTTGGTGGAGGTACAAGAACTATACAAGGATAAGAGTATCAAATATCCACCATTAACCTGGGACCAGTGACCAAGAATAGAATATTGATGACTTGCAGGTGTTGGTGGCCACCATCGTACAATAAATGAACAAAGATCAGTCAACCAAAGAGGAGTTGAAAGCACAGGTGGCTGATCTCACTACCTACATTCAACAATGGACATCTATTGAAGAGGAGACCCCAGCTGAATCATCAAAACCACCATCCTTACTCTCAAAAGAGGATATCAACAAAATGGAGAAAATAAAGAATTGGACCAAGTCCATGATATATTGGTTTGATAAGGTGATATCCAGCGGTGACAGGGGGATTGACCATTCAATATCAATGTATAACAGGTATCAAAGCTTAGGGAAAGAAATAGAAAGCATGATGAACACCTAAAAGGAGTTCCTAGAAACCTACAGGATTAATTATCCTAAGTTGGAGTGCATCCTTAAGCTTTCCCAAGATATATGGGAAAAGGAGCTAGAAATCCCAAAGGAGGACCACTAGTTGGTGGAGACCTGGTTAATGAACCTAGATTATAGAAAGGAAGTTTTAGAGAAGGTCTTGCATGAACTTGAGGTGGATCATGAATGAGTTGTTGAGCATTAGGGCTGATAGCATAGAGTATTTGAAGTTGATGATTTATTTTGAGGTGCTTGCTCTAGAGCTAGATTCAGAGAGAGTCAAGCCTTTGTTCCACTAGAAAATGGAGCAAGGAGCTGGTGACACGTTTTCACTAGAGTTTATGGATTTTTCTATGGGGGATTTCATTCAAACTAAACAAATCATTGAGGCCAAGTCAAATTTTGTAGAGAATCAAAAAGAAATCATTGAGAGAATCAAGAGGATGTCCTTCCAGATCCTCAAGTCTAAGCTCTCTGAGGAAAATAAATTTTTGGATATGATTGGAAAGTTCATGGAGTATGCAAATGCTCAAAAATCGGATGATAATACCATCATAGATGATGAATACTTGTCAAAATAGGTGTAAAATTTGGTAGCCACTATAGGACAAAACAACTACAATTTCAAGGCTACTAAAGGAAAAAATAGGGGAAAAGAGAAGAATGTATTTTATATTGCTATATATTTGGGGAGTAGGTGAAACCCTAATGTAAAATAAATCTGAACCACACAATGTAAATCAATCATGTCCATTCATTTTACATTTAGAAAACTATAAATAGGGGCATCCTCTCATTTTCAAAGAGAGAGATGAGTTGTTGTGTAATGGCATGCTGCAAAAAATTAATGAGAATAGCATTGTTTGATGTATTCTTGTGTTTTCTTCTCATGTGTGCATGATTCATTCTCCAATCTTAGATTTTAGCTTTGTTGTTCTAGTTTTAAGTTTATTTAGTTCTTAGTGTATGTTGTGCTTTCATGGTAAAGAATTTTGTAGTGTTGATATCTTTCTTGCTCATACTTTTTGTTGTTTATTGATTATGAATAGTTGTGTAAAGTTAGTTTGAGCTTCATTTACATTGTTGCACTTCAAACTCGGTTTTTTTCATACTTTAATGGTTAATGGATGGTTGAAAATCTATAGACCTTAGGAGATTGCACTTGGTTCATGAGATTGTAGGTTGCGCTTGGTTAAGTGGAACTTAGTTTTAGGAAGGTTGTCCAATGTAGCATCCTCCATTATTACTGTTCAACATTAGTTTCAAGTCTAGGAAACTTCTTATCCTTTTTCCTTTTTGAACTTTCTTTAAAACTGAAGTTTAAACAAAGTTCCAACATCATTGTAAATCCAAATATGATTACAAAGATGGAGTTTTAGATTGTTGTTTTGACTTGCAACAACTATTCTACATTTCCAAAATTCACAAACTCCATTTGCAAGACCCAATTCCCTCCAAACTTAGTGACCATAAATTCCCTTTATGATTACCAACAAATCACATCAACCAACTAAATTATTTCAAGCTTAGTCATGACCTACACCCAAGAGACCTTGGGGTGATTTCTAAAACTTATTTGTAGAAATTACCTTTCAAGAGAGGTAGCATAATTGTGTGTTTCCTATGTTAATAAGTGCTAAAACACCCATCAATACTCTCCACCTCTATCAGACCTTAAACACTTGATTTTCATATCTATTTCATTCTCAGCCATAACTTTGAATTCTTTAAACTTATCTAGAGCTTTTAATTTTTCTTTGAGAAAAGTAACCCATGTCATTCTAGAATAATCATCAATTAATAGCATGAAATACCTGTCACCTTGAAGACTTTTTATTCTTGTATGACCACAAAGTTGTATATAAACTAAATCCAATAGTTTGATAGTAGATTGTTCTTTGATTCTGAAACTTCTTGCTTGTTTCCCAATTGACATTCCTTGTAGACATCATTAATGGGCTTGATAATCCTTGAAGAATCTCTCAAAACTTGAATTGAACTAATCCTCACTAGGAAGTCAAAATTAATATGACACATCCTTCTATGTTATAGCCAAGTTTCATTAATCTAATTCATAAATCAATGACCATCAACACCTTTGAGTTGATAAACGTTTCCATATATCCTTTTGATAACAACCATAGTTCCAAATCTTTTTTTGATCTCATAGCCATCGTCCTAAAACATAAGATTATGTCCTTTGCTACACATTTGTCCAAAACTCAAGAGGTATGGCTCAAACCTTAACATAAAGAACATCATCTATATTATGCTTTCCATCAAAACTAATAGAACCATTTCCACATATCTTAGCAGATGTATCGTTACCAAACTTAATTTGACCTCTTTCATATTTCTCAAGTTTAACAAACTTACTTTTATCACTAGTCATATGATTTGAGCATCCACTATCAATAATCCAATATTTCTTCTCCTTTCAAGCATGAAGAGCAGTCACTATAGCATTGTGGCCTATTTACAAAGCACTTTCCTTCACACATCTCTCAGAGTTAGCAAAATTAGTTTCATATTTAATAGCCATGAACAAGCATTCAATATCTTCATCATCCCCATAGTCAGATTCATCATCAGATATACTAGCACCTTCTCTAATATAATAACTTTTCTTGATTGCTTTACCTTTTTTTCCCTAGTTCTTGTCATTTAAGACTTTATTTTGACATCTTGAAACATAATGACCCTTACCACAACTGAAACATTTGAAAGGTAACTTACCTTTGTATTTACCAATACCCTTTTTCATTTCTTACAATTTTTTTTCTACATCATCAAGATCCTCTTGATTTGATTCCTCAATCTTTTCCAATTTTCCAGCCTTAAAGTAGTCTCAACTTTTACATTACTTGGACCAAATTCTCTCATTTCAAAAGAAGATAAAGCACCATACAACTAATCTCTAGAGTATTTTCTTAAAAATTGAACTTCCTCAATAGCATAAACTTTATGACTATAATATTTAGGAAGAGTTCTCAATACCTTCTTTACCACTTCTTCTTCAATATATATCCACCAAGACCTTTGATGGAATTGACAACTTTATCCACCTTCTACATGTAGCTTGTAATGTTTTCATCTTTAGACATTTCTAGGTTCTCAAATGTGATCTTTAGATTTTGCATCTTAGCTTGCTTGACCTTATCATCTCCTTCATAAATACTTTCCAACTTTGTCCAGATATCTCTAGCATATTTCATGCTCATAACTTTCACAAGTTTAGTGCTAGAAAGACCACTTAAAAGAGCATACCTTTCTTTACAATTTTTCTCATAGGCCTTGATCTCATCATCAATTTTTGGATCACTAGTAGGCTTAGTATACATAGTCTCAACAGAATTCCAAACTCCAAATCGAAGAGATACCAAGAAACCTTCCATTCTTGTCTTCCAAAAACCATAGTCTGATCCATCAAACAAATAAGCATCTCTCTTGTGTGACATCCTAGATCTACCTCAAGTAGTTAATATTTCTTCCAAGGAACCTTCCTTTGGTACCAATTGTTGAATACATGCAAGACAACTAAGAGGGGGGTGAATCAATTATACATTAAAACATGAAAACCCTCGAACATTCAGATCCACATCAACTTAATTAACCCTTAATTTAATAAAATGATTTAGCATGAAATCAAATAATAGAAATTGAAACACATCAACACCATGCACAATAGAACACTAGATTTATGTGGAAACCCCAAGAAGGGAAAAACCACAATGAGGTTTAGCTCACAATATAAAGTAATTGCAACACTAAATATAAAAGGCTCACTACTGAAGGGCTCATTGCCCAAAAGAAAGAAGGGATCACTACCAAATTATAGAAAAGAAGAGTTTTACAGTGATAAATCCATCTCAATGCAACAAGATATTCCACCACAACATCACCAACAAATTCACAGTCTCTCGAAAGATTGTAGAAACCTTCTGATCACTGCTTCTAGCAGTCTAACTCATTTATCTTGTACTACACTTCACAAATTTTCACTTCACAACTCTATAATTTTTATCATACACTTCACACACAATTCTTCATCAACACAACACTCATTTATACTTTCTTCAACCTTGAAAACATTCTCCAAGGTTGATTATGCACCTTAACTGTGAAAATTCAAATTAGGTTAGCACTAAGCATTCTCACGATGGAAAGGAATGAAAGAGGATCACACCACTTCTTAACTCAAACCTAATTCATACATATACACCACACCACATTTCCCTAATCATCGAAGCAAATCCACAATTAGTGTAAACACCCAAGGTCGGTCAAACTAGTGTAAACACCATTAAAATTTAAGTACATGCTTCCTCAAATCCAAAGATGACCCATGGACCACACACAACACTTGAAAACAATCTAAAATATTACACAGATACCCTAAAATCTAAAAAATTCCTTCACAATATCTTCCACCTGAAGAATGTACACACCTAGTATATTCAAACAACCTTCCATACACTATAACTGAAGAAATCAACTTCTAAAGCACCAAAACACGAACACCTTTGATTGAAGGTAGATATGAACCTTATCAACTCACGTGCAAAACCACAGGACCAAAAATCAAACTACAAAGAAATGTGGAGAAAAACCATTTCTTCAAAAAAATACAGAAACACATTTCACACATTGGTGAACACAACTTATTCAACACAATGATCCAATCCAATAAATTTTGGATATAGAACCTTTGAATACCTCTAACCAACATATCCAAACTGCACAAGCAGATCTTCAACATAGAAGAAATGTGGACCAAAACCATAACACTACAATGTACACCAAAACACCTCTGCAACACACTGTTTCCCTCTTTCATTCAATTTTTCTCAAAAGAATTTGGAAACCAAGCACCAAATACACATACTCATCATCTTAAAAACTTCCTCAACATTAGTAAACTAACAACATCTACCAATAGAAGATTATCAAATCAACACTAGAGGTTGAAACCAGTAGCCCTTACTAATGACAACATAATGAAACTAATAAAAGCATCAACCCAACTTCAACCATCATCAATTGACATTAATGGAAACACAAACATAAGCTTGTTGACATCAATGACAAAACCAACTACACCAATTATTCATACTTGCAACAATTCATACAATGTAATTTTTCTTTTATCACCTTCTAAAGATAAGACAAGAAAATGTCTCATGGAGGTAGTAGCATATACTAAATATGAATTCATATAAAACCTCAATAAGGTTGATACTTTTGAGATTTGTTCACAAATTGAGTCACTAATTGCTTTCCCCAAAAGATATTTTGATTACCCTTCCTTTTGGAATATATGTACTGATAAATCCATTCTTGAAATGTGTTGGAAGTAGGAATCCCTTTAAATTTTCTTAGGAGAGTTGTCAAATCACCCATTTCTTCAATGAACTCAATTCAAAAGATTTTTTTTGGTCACCTTGCAATTGTAGGCCTGGAATTCTTGAGTCATTGGGTGTTGATGTTTTTCTTGCACTTATCTAAATTCTTGTCATAATGATCTTATGTTGACTTCATGGTGATATCAACATAATAATCAATGTTTGGGCACATGAAATATTATCAAAGAATTCCTCATCCAACCTTACAACTACCTTTCCATTTGCATTTGTTATGCTCTTACTCTATTGTTCTAGCTTCTAACACAAACTTTGAATTATGAGTTGATACTAGAAAAGAAGAAACCAAATGGATGCTACTATTGAGAACAACTTGCATGCTTGAGGCAATAGATTGTTTGTTCACCCTCTCCAAGAATTTTGACATGTCTACATGCCTAATCTCCATGTCTCTGATATTGTCCATATTGGACTCCATGAGAGTCATTGGGAACACCCCTTGGTACTTGTACTTCATATTTTTATTCTTGGGAGATGGATCATACATTTGGAAAGAGACTAAAAAAATTAAATTCAGAACCGTCCGAAGTTAGAAAAATTTCAAGTACTAGGGTTCATGCAATTGTGGAAAAAATATGCACTTTTACATCTCTAAATTGTTTTGGTGTGTAGTTTGGAGAAAATTCTCTGAGCTACATGGGAATTTCATTTTGGGTGTAAAGGTGGAAAATAAATCCACCTTTACATGATGGTATAGCTTTAGATGTAGTTAAGAGAAAATTCTCTGAACTACACTTAGGGTAGGTCAACAAAACAAGTGCAAGTCGTAGAATTTTCTCTGATTTACATGTATTAAGGGTAAATTGACTTGGTGTAAATTAGAGAAATTTCTCTGAATTGCACTTCTTTAAAAGAAAGTAGATGTTCTTTAGAGAAAATTCTTTGAAGTACACAATGGTAAGTCTCCTAATGCAAGTCGAAGAGAATTCCCAAACTTGCATGTGTCTTGTATGCAAAGGTTATGCTCTTCAAGGAAAATTCTTTGAAGTGCATGAAGGATAGGTCTATTTAATGCACTTTGGAGAATTTTCTTTGAATTGCATGGGAATTCATGTGTGAGAGTAAGGTGTTGTGTGGGGAATTTTCTTTGAACAACACCTTTTAACAAGGGTATTGTGCAGAGAAAATTCCTCGCACAACACTTGCATTAAGTTTGTAGGAAGTTTTAGGATGTTCAAGTGGGACGTCAAGGAATGGGTGTTGTTCGAGAAAATTCCCCAAACCACACCATTATTAACAAGGTAGAGAGTTGTTTAGAGTAAAAAATCTGAAAAAACCCTATCCTATAGCTAAGAAATAAAACCTAAAGTAAAAATGCAAACCCAAACCTAAAAAAAAACAATGACAAACAAGAAGCACATACCAACACAAAGCTCATGGAAACCTAGATAGAGTTTTAACATAAATAAAACCAAACAGACTCATGGTAAAAATTAAATAAAAAAGGTATACTTCAAAATCCTAGATGATGGAAAAACATTGATCAGATTCATGTAAACTCAACATGAACCTGTGGTGAACAAAAGGAAGCAAGAGGCATGAGGATGATGAGGAAGCAAGGAGAACCAGGAGGTAAGAATAAAAATCAAACAGGTTAAAAACATAAATAAACTGGCATTAAAATGCATTAAAGGATAAACATGTGAGAATAGGAGTGTACTTGCAGGGCAATTCTCCACAACTACATGAAACATGTAGTTAAATTAAAAATATTCAGTTGCACTAAAATTTAACGAGACTGCATATGAAAGGAAAAGAATGACTAACACTTTTGGATTTTGTAAATTTTCCAAAAGAGAACATGATGACCTGAATTAAAATAATTTTTGAGGGGTCAAACTACACATGAGACCAATCAACATTTTTCTTGACATGAAAGCTTAGAGGATGTAGGCTACGAAACAAAAAAGTTTTGTAGGGGTTATCCCATGAATTGAGCAAGAAAAATTTGAGGATAACAAACTCTTAATATGAACTCATTGCATTATTACAAGCTCATATGATGCAAGAGAGACACATTTTTTAATATCAAAATTAACATCTGACATCCCCCTTAATTTGAAGTAGGAGGATTTAGAACACATTCAATATAAGATAGATACTACATTGAAAACTAAGCTAATTTCATGACAACAATTACCCTTCTTGGAAATCTTTCTGAGATGTATTTGCTCCCAAAACTTACAATTGTTCTCTCCATCAAAAGCTTAGTGAAGATATTCACCACTTGGTCTTTTGTCCCTACATAACCATTGAAATCAATTGAAGCTCTAATATTTCATGAACCTTGAGGTAATTTATCTCAATATATGTTCCTTATATGAATACATGATTCTTGAAAATATAAAGAGGACTATGATTTTCACAAAATAAAACATTAGCAAATATTTTGGCACATGTAAATGACCAAACATCTTTCACAACTATACTACTTCTTTCAACACTTGAGCTAGTCCAATGCACCTTACCTTTATCTTTAGTTTTAAATCACTATTTTTATTCTTGGAAGACCACAAGATTGGTGAATCTATTAATATTAAGACATAAATAAAAGTATATAATTTATCATCAAGATCTACTACCAAATATTTTTGTGTAGTGATGTAGATTGCATTATCTTCCTCTGTTGAACTCAAGGCTAAAATCTAAGGTCCCCTTTAATATCACAAGGGTAAGGCTAGACCATTTAAGTATTTTATTTATATTACAAGAATATTCTAACATCACCCATTTGTTTGATTCCCCTTATTCAACTTATTTAGTAATGTTACTTTCATTCTCCCTTCTTTTTTATTCCCCAAATTTAATAGTAAGGATCCCTAAGTGAGAGAATGCATATTAGAGTAGGTAGATTGTGAATAATAAATCTTTTCATCCAATCCACTCTTTACTTTATTAGATATAAGATGATGCAACAACATCCTTGGGTTGATTCTTACATCAACCAAAAATGTCTTGGGTTCTTTGAAGTTCTCCACTTGTAGTCCCAACTTGTACAAATGCCTTATTTTGTGGTAGTTTGTTATGTGCAAGCTTAACTTGCATGCATGTTGTTTTATGTTTTCAAGTAACTTTTGGAATTCACATGTTCCATGTGTGTTGGAATAATATTCTTTCACCTTGTACAAACCCTTTTGGTTTGGAACACATATTTTTAGCACATATTAGCTAGTGCACAAGCTTCCCTTACATTGAGGTTGGTGTCTTGATTTAATCTCTTGCTCATCCACACACAAACCTCAAAAATCCACACAAAAAATTAACTTCATGTGGATTGGTTTATATGCATTCCTTGTCATCTTTATCAAATGTTAGAATACTAGAGTAGTTGGTCATTCATCAAAACAATTTCTACCAGAAAACAAGGATTAGATTTTTTATGGCTTGTCATTTCTAGAATGTTAAAATAATGGCATATTTTTTTTAAGGAACAAACAATTGCTCTATTTGTAGATAACACCATGCCAATTAAATTTCCTCCTAGGTGTACATTAATGGTGATGAATTTGAATATGGTGATGGATCTATTTACTAAAGTGTATATTCATTTTAAGGGTTTCTATTAGGAGCTATTAGAAATGGGTGTTGGATTATTGATGATTAGAGAGATCCATGCCAAAGGTTTTTTTGGTGCTCCAAATCGAACCAGACCAATGAATCCTAAAGACTTAGCCAATGTCTTATGCTCAAACTCAGAGGGGATTTGGCCAACTGACAAGATTCAATCAAAAACTAAGATATTTTGCACTTTTGGCTCTGCAAGACCAAGGTGGGTCAATCTATACAATGCCCAAAACTTAATTCACTCATACACACTGACATTTCTTTTTATAGCAGATAATTCCCAATGACGATACACTAAGGAAAGCATTGACAACCTCAAATTTGGCTAAACACTCAACAAATCAACACTTGCTTAGCAATTGGGAAGCAGAACACAAAACTTCAACCAAACAACTAAACAACAAGGATTAAAATGATTTTGAATTTAAGATTGTTTTTGAGATGCATAAAACTAAATAATAGATTAGTGCCAATTCTGGGCCATGGAGTCACACACATACAGAGGATTCATCAGCAAATGACATTCAACCAGTGGATTTAAAATTGTTAATGCCTTACATCAACTGTTAGTGTCTTACACCAACAATACCACTCCTATTACCAATCAAACCCTTCTTATCAGATCCAACCTGCACACTTAAATCACAATTACCTTCTCAAAGTATTTAACCATTTCATTGAAATAGACTCGTAAACAGATACAAAAATCTCAAGGCAATTGAGATGACAAATCTAAAGATACTTGATATTATTGAATTTATATGACTAAAAGGTACATATCTAGAGACAATTTGAAGATATTCATGAATGTGCAAACACTTTGAAGACATTCGTGATTTATTTGCACAAACTGGTTGTATTTGTTCATAAAATCAGAAATTACAGCTTATAGACTCAAATTATGACTCAGAATTTGACATTTCTCTATCTATCCAGCCCCATACAAGAATTCAAAACCTAGAAC
Source organism: Sequoia sempervirens (assembly GCA_007258455.2). Taxonomy (NCBI): domain Eukaryota; kingdom Viridiplantae; phylum Streptophyta; class Pinopsida; order Cupressales; family Cupressaceae; genus Sequoia; species Sequoia sempervirens. The sequence goes on along the minus strand of VDFB02270651.1, from coordinate 123,132,780 downwards.
TCAACCTCATAACCCTTTACAAATGAGAAGAGAAGAGAAGAAATAGAAAATTGGAAAGCCCCAGAAGAAAATCTAAAATTGCCATCTGGTAGCTCCATTCCCATTGATTCATAAAATGAAAAGAATCTCTCATCTCTCTTCAACAAACATAATTTTCCTCCAAATCTGCCTTTGCACCAAGTTGCCAAGCAACAAAAAAAATGCCCAAATGAGGAAATTCACTTCATTCACCTACTGAAAGAAAATATCTCTGCCTTGTTCTCATGAAAATCCCTGTTTCTGTTCTTTTATTATGCAACACTTTATTTTGCATTTTATCCTCCAGCGAACAATACATTTTTGTGAATATTAAATTCACTTCCCTCATATGCTTTTACTCATAGCCTCGTGCACATTTTATTTTGCAGCCAATTTTCAAATCTCTCCAATATTTTAAAAGCATAGCTTTTAAAAATTAAAAGCTTTCATCCTTAGACAAAATATTTCACCATTGTCGTTTAAAATATTTTCCTTTTCACTTGAATTTCATAGGTAAAATACATTACCCATATCTCCCATTTAATTTCCACCTCAACTTTAAAATTAAACAAACCCCATTTAAATGTTTGACTTTTACATTTAAAGGCTTTTAAAAGTTTATTTCAGCCCCTTTAAAAGCATCTCCATTGGGCGTCTTATTATTTATTTATATTTCAAAAAGCTTGTTTCTTAAATAATAAAAACCCCACCCCTATTCTTAGGCACAATTAACTCCCTTCAAAATAGAATATGACCAAAACCTTTGGAGAACTTTTGGGCCCACCATAGCCATATGTCCTCATATTGCCATTTCGTGGGACCCGTGAGCAAGTTAGAGGGCGAACCAGCGGGGTAAGGTTGTGATCTTGTTCCATTCACTACTTCATCTGTGACCATTGATTTTATTTCCTCCATTTTGTGCCCTAATTTTCTTCTTTGTTTGTTACTCTGCATCTACTTCTTTTTTCCCATCCATGGTGGTGCCCTCTATTGATGAAATTACCATCGAATACTCCAGAGGCCAGTGTTTCATTTCCTCAGCATAGACTCTTGTCTTTTGCACTGTAATGGGTATCCATACCCTATCTCAACACTCATTCTATAGACATTGTTCTTGATGGGAGCCAAGCAGAAAGGTGCACCCCAATTAGCACCCTTTAGTGCTTTGCGCCTTGATGGATGCATATAAACCCACGCCCACCTCCTATATTTGATTGAAAGTTATTAAAGTCTTTTAATAAACCCATTCGATGATATGTTGGCTACCTAGTTCATGGATTGTTCTCCTCTACAACATCAAGTAGTCACTTTCAACATTGAATCCTTTCTCAAGTTAGTGAAGGGCTGATGCAAGAAGTTGGGTACACAAAAAGCTCAAAAAGTGGAAATGTTTTTGCTGTTTTTCAGAGTTTTTCACACTTGGACTGAAAATTTGAGGCACTTACACAATGAGTCTTAAAAAAAGTAAGTAATATGAAATCTAAAATTTTGAATCTATTTTCCAAATATATAAATTATTAAAATACCCAGATTATAGAAATTAAATTTTGATAAGGATCTATAAAAACTACTTTTTAAAAGTCCCTGTTTTTTTACCATACCAAGCAGGTTTACGAACAACACTTTTTGACCCAAATAAAATTATTTTGCTAATTCCTTTTGGGAAAAGAGAGATAACAACATGAAGTTTGATGTGGATTTTTTTTTGTAATTTTTGGTTGAATTATTTTTTTTATTAATTTTTTATCGGCCTTAATTGATGTTTTTTAAAATCAACGTGTACGAACAACATAATTGGACCTAAAAAAAATAGTTTTTGACTCTCTCTTTTTTCATTGTGTAGAGACTTGTCTGAAGTTTTATGCCATATAAATTTTTTTACAAGAAACTTAACCAATAAAAAGTTATTAAAAAACCAAAAAAACCCGATATTTCAAGTTTAAGGACTAGTTTGCTTAGAAATTAATTAAAAATATCAAACATAATCCAATCTTAAAAAAATTTATATATTTAGAAAGTATACATTGTGTTATCTAATGGGTTTTAATTTTATAGATTCACTTAGAAAAAAGTCCATCAGCTATGTTGTCAAAGTTGGACATTCTTCTTCAATCTGCCTTAGTTTTTTAGTTGCAGGTCAAAGGCTAAGGCTCGGATTGCCAAGCCTTTCCCAAGCCTAAAACCAAGGCTGGATGTGGTGTGGAAATTCAATTTTTAAATAACGCATACGTGTTATTCAAATGAAATGCGTATGCATTTTATAACACATATGTATTATTCAAATGAAATGCGTACACATTTTATAACGCATACACATTACCCATTGACCCGTTGGGAAAATGCAATGCGTACGCGTTATGAAATGTGTATGTGTTTCTTGAACATAACGTGTATGCATTTCTAATATAGTTGTTTTTCCCTAATTTAGAAAATACTGGTAAAACACAATTTTCCTAAAACATTCCTTTAAAGGAAGTACGGTCCGAAAGTGTCATTTTCTGCATTTTTTTACTGCAAATTTGTCTTGTGTAGGGCATATTCTATTCAAATTGTTGGAAGAGACAAAGTGCAGGTTAAATTTTCTTAAGTGGAATCAAGTGCAAGAACTTTTTACAAGAAGATTTGGAAAAAGTGAATTTTTGGATGTACTCATGATGTTTTTGTACTTCAGAGTTTATAGAAAAAAAAATCTTCATAGTACACAATTTAATTTGAATATTTGAAGGAGGTGGAAATTTGAAAATAGATTTCTTGAATTATTGTTTTTTTCATCAAAGAGGGTTTGGTAACCATGGGTGATAAGCAAAGACAAAAAAAAGATGTAGAAAGTTAATGACACCTGAAGAAATTCAAGCAAATAAAGATAAGGAGGCAAAAAGACAAAGGGAAAGGAGAGAAAGGATTCATCAAATGAAAGATTTGGAAGCATCTAGTTCCAAGAATGTTGAAGAGGAAGCCATGAATGATGAAATGAATGTAGATGATGCAAATGTGGAGATGGTGAATATGGAAGAAAATGCAATTACGGAGACAAACCCAACTGTGCCTTCAACTTCAACTTTGAATGATATGCAAACAACTTCGGGTGTTCTTCAAATCCACCTCCCAATGATATGGAAAATGCACCTATTCAAACAATCTATCCAGGTATGTGTTCAAACCCAAGTTTTCATAATATTGATATTGCTTGTTTAGATGAAGTTGGATACACCATTGATGAGATCAATAATATTAGGGTTGAAACAATGCAAAACAAGAAAATGATGAAATTATATCTTATGAGAATGTAAATGAGAATGAAATCCCTTTTACATTTGAAAATGAAAATGAAACCCCTTGTGTGAATGAAAATGAAATTCCATCTATGGATGAAGGTGAAAATATTTTTTTTACAATTGAAACAGATGTGCTAGATAACTTTCATGGTAAAGTTTCTTCAAGAAAAATTAGAAATTATGGAAATAAAATATATAAAATATTTTTTTATAGAAAGAAATTAGGATTCCAATGTCAACTCATGGTGCAATTGATGAGAATGTTGAAAATGAGAAAAGTGATGAAAAAATTAGGTGTTTTTGTAAAACCAAAAAAGAAAGATGGTTCAGTAGAACAAGTCATATCTAGTGTTACTAATGCTATTGATGTTATTGGTAAGAAAAGCCGATCAAAAGATAAGAATGCGGCTTGTTGTGCAATAACAACTGCTCTAGTTGATAAAGTAGCTTCAAATAAAAGAATGTTAAATAAGATTAGTAAATATATAAACTTAAATCCTAGAACTTTGATAAGAGCTGCTAAAAGAAAAGAAAGTATTGAAAAGGATCCTATTAATCAATGTTGGAGTTTTAGTGGTAGACTCCCAAGATCAGACATGAAATTAACTAATGAAATTAAATCTTTAATCAAAAAAATTGGCATGATAATACAAGAGTATCACCTAACATTAGAGATGTCTTAAAATTAAGGGTGGTTTCCAAAATTCGTGAACCTCATCCAAAGCATCTCTTAGATATGACTCAAATTCAATTATATAAAAAAAAAATAGATGCTTCAATCTTACCATTGAATATTAGCATAAGTCAAAGATCATTTGAAAAGTGTAAACCTTTTTCTGTTAGAATTAATAAGCAACGAATCTCTTGTTGTTGTAAGACTCATGTACAATTTCATTATTATTATGATATATTTCGATATATACGATGCACTTTGCATTCTAACCAAATTATGCAGGACATTTGTGGTATTAATATGCCACTTGAAAGAATCAAATATTTTATAGCAGGTTTGTTTTGTAATCCCTCTTTAAATAGAAACTCAGTTTTTTTAAAAGCATGCATTTCTAGAGAATGCAATAGATGTGGTAACTTTTCATTATTAGGAGAATGTATGCATAAAAGTAGTTTAGATGAATTTAGAAAACAATTAGTGGATGTAAAAAAATTAAAAAATATTGAGTATTCTTTAAAAGATGGAAAAACTTGAAAACGTGTTGAGCTAATTGTGGAAAAAGTTAGTGTGCATGCTTTTATTACTGAATTTAAAGATAAGTTTGTACCTAAATATGTTCAACACTCTCAGAATGATCATTGGCTTGATAATCAATTTCGTTTATGTAAAAACACATTCCCAATTGGAACTATATTGTCAGTTGTTGATTGTGTTTAAAATTATACTCTTGCTCCACAAGAAGAAATTCAATCATAGTATTATAATTCAGTGCAAGTAGCTATATTTGTTCACATTGTTTATAGACATGCTGAAGATAGTATAGAAGATAATAAATTTTTTTTGAGAGAGTACCATTTTTATGTAAGTGATAATCGATTACATTCATCTGAGTTTGTACAATATTGTTTTGATATATTTTATAAAAATTTAAAAGAGAGGAATTCAAATGCTAGAACATCTCATATGGTCAGATAATTGCATAGGTCAATTAAAAAATGCTAGAATTTTTATTGGTTATGTAGAGTTCATAAGGAAAATAATATCCAACACATATGGAGTTTTTTTGAAGCTGGTCATGGTAAGGGAGAACACGATGGAGCAGGTGCATGTGTGAAAAGAGCTCTTGCTAGAGAGCAACTAAAATTTGAGGATGTTGCAAAATTTAGAGATGTGCATGCAATTGTAGATTGGTGCAATACCAAATTATCTACAAGAACAAGTGAGCTCAATAATTCGACGCTTCTTTTGGTTAGTTGAAGAAAATGATGTTTTTTCTCGACAAGATTGTGAAACAATTAATGGAACTGCAAAATGGCATTCATTTAATATTTCTAATGCAAACACATAGACAATATGGACAAGGGATTTGGCATGCTTTTTTCAATTTTGTATTGTAGGTGATTGGCAAGCATGTGAAAATATGGAATGGGTCGAACAATGGCAACAAAGAGCTTTAATGCCTACATCGACACATGTTCAACATGGAACGACAATTGAAGATAATTAATTGTTTGCATCAGATGATTATGATCGTGTTTCGGATCTTGTACAAGAAGGTACATTATTTATTGAGTTGAATTTTGTATGTATGCATGTCTATATGTGAGTTAAATATAAGTCACTCTTTATTGAATTTTGTATTTATTTTTGCAAGACATGTGTATATTGTTGTCGCACCTCAAGGGAATGAAGAGAAGACAGAGTACTGGTTGGCTAGATGTGTTGAGAGAAAACATAAGTTGGTACATACTAGAGTGGATGATGACAACTTTGAGTATCCAACTGGTTCAGTGGTTGTTGTTGGCACCTGGCTTCAAAAATATTTGATGAGAAAGAATGACTCGCTTGCATTTGAATATTATGAAAGACACAAGAAGATTATACATTATTCACATTTGATTTTGGAAACCAATATAAAACTAGTTAGATATCAAGGGAGGCCTACTAATAAAGTCGTATGGACACTTTCAATGGATGATCATGAGACAATCATAGATGCATTACAAAAAAGAGGGGATGCAGATGGTACAATAGAGTAAATAAATATTGGTAAGTGTATCTAGTTGTATATATATTTAATTGATATATATATATATATATGTCTTTAATCATTTCCTAATTAAATTTTTATATCATTTTTTGTTTTAGGTCTCCCAAAATTAGATGCTTTACAAAAAAGAGAGGAGATGCACATATATTACGATGGAATTTGAATCTAGAGACAGGTAACTATATATAGTTCTAGATACATTTAATATTGATACTTTATAATTGATTTCATATCCCCTTAAGCCATTCTCTTAAAACCCCTGAAGCCATCCTCTTATGTACCATTAATCCATCCTCTTGCATCCCCTTAATTCATTCTATCAACTACCATTAATCCATCCTCTTAGGACCCTGTAATCCATATCCTCATATATCTTCCCTTAATCTGTCCACTTGCATCCACTTAAGTCACTCTCTCAACACCTCTTAATTCATCCTCTTAGGACCCCTCAATCAATATCCTCATATATCTACCCTTAATCCATCCACTTGTATTCTCTTAAGTCACTCTCTTAACACCCCTTGTGGTTTAAATTCATTCTCTCAACTCCCTTTAATCCACCCTCTTGCATCCCTTCAAGTCATTCTATCAACTCCCCTTAATCCACCCTCTTCCATCCCCTTAAGCCGTCCTCTTAAAGGAACCTTAAGTCATATCCTCTTGCATCTCCTTAATCCACAATCCTGCATCCCTTAAGTCACTCTCATAATTCCCCTTAAGCCATCGGCTTAGGGCCTATTAAGCCATATCATAAGGTTCATGACATGCATCCCCTTAATCCACCCTCTCCCATCCCCTTAATCCACTCTCTTACATCCCTTCAAGTCATTCTATCAACTCCCCTTAATCCAACCTCTTACATCCCTTCAAGTCATTCTATCAACTCCCCTTAATCCACCCTCTTGCATCCCCTTAATCTACTCTCTTACATCACTTTAAGTCATTTTATCAACTCCCCTTAATCTACCCTCTTACATCTCTTGAAGTCATTTTATCAACCCCCCTTAATCCACCCTCTTACATCCCTTCAAGTCATTCTATCAACTCCCCTTAATCCACCCTCTTACATCCCTTCAAGTCATTCTATCAACTCCCCTTAATTCACCCTCTTGCATCCCCTTAATCTACTATCTTACATCACTTGAAGTCATTTTATCAACTCCCCTTAATCCACCCTCTTACATCCCTTCAACTCATTCTATCAACTCCCCTTAATCCACCCTCTTACATCCCTTCAAGTCATTTTATCAACTCCCCTTAATCCATCCTCTTGTATCCCCTTAATCCACTCTCTTACATCACTTTAAGTCATTTTATCAACTCCCCTTAATCCACCCTCTTACATCCCTTCAACTCATTCTATCAACTCCCCTTAATCCACCCTCTTACATCCCTTCAAGTCATTCTATCAACTCCCCTTAATCCACTCTCTTGCATCCCCTTAATCCACTCTCTTACATCACTTGAAGTCATTATATCAACTCCCCTTAATCCACCCTCTTACATCCCTTCAACTCATTCTATCAAATCCCCTTGATCCACCTTCTTACATCCATTCAAGTCATTATATCAACTCCCCTTAATCCATCCTCTTACATACCCTTAATCCACTCTCTTACATCACTTTAAGTCATTTTATCAACTCCCCTTAATCCACCCTCTTACATCCCTTCAACTCATTCTATCAACTCCCCTTAATCCACCCTCTTACATCCCTTCAAGTCATTCTCTCAACTCCCCTTAATCCACCCTCTTGCATCCCCTTAATCCACTCTCTTACATCCATTTAAGTCATTTTCTCAACTCCCCTTAATCCACCCTCTTACATCCCTTCAATTCATTCTATCAACTCTCCTTAATCCACCCTCTTACATCCCCTTAAGTCCTCCTCTTAAAGGACCCTGAAGTCATATCCTCTTACATCTCCTTAATCATCTTAGGACCCGTTAAGCCATATCCTAGGGTTCTTGAGATGCATCCTCTTAACTACCCTTAAGGCATTCTCTTAAGACCCCCCCTTAAGCTATATATCCTCTTAGGTCCCCTTAATCCATCCTATGGCTAACATCATTTAAATTTGTATGGAATTTACTATATACAGTTCTTTTCTTGCATGAATTTTTTACTTAAATGACTCATAAAAATTGTAGTTACTTACATTAATTATTTTTGCAAGTTCTCATCAATTCGGTCTACGATGTGATTGTTGAACTGAAAAACTATTTTATCAAGAGACTATGTAAATATCAATTTTTGGTATTCACCTAAAAGTTGATAAGCTTTAATTGTATCTACATGCACATATATGTTTCATAATGTTATATAGTTGTATTAAACATCTTGATGTACATTATTTATGTTTGTTCGACGTCACTTTTTAAATATATTGTTCCAATTTTATAGATTATACATGTTTCATGTCTTCTATTTACCACATTTTATATAATTATTCAATTGTATAGATTATACATTTTATACATACATGGAGATAGTTTTTTGTTTATTGATTCAAATATTTGCTATGTAATTGGAAAATAGTTAAAATTACTTGCCCTTAATTTATTATGAATATGATTTAAGAAACTATTTAAGGAATGTTTTAATTTGTCACCTAACCATGTGATAAATTATATATATGAAATTTGATTCTAGATAAGAATTTATATAGTGCATGTATTACTTGAAAATTAGATAAAATATAAATATAGATATGTATGAATGCATATAACATGAAAATGAACATAACACGATCTCATAATTGACTGCATATATAATCATCATATTAAAGTCAACTGATATAAATAAACACACATATGATAATAACATGTTCAAAATAAAACTAGAGATCTAGATAGTCCATAAAATTTATATGTCAAGTCCAACACATATATTGAAATAAAACTAGAGATCTGTAGTCCATAAAATATAAAACCATCTAACTTTCAGGCTGATTGGTCAAATCAAGTCTCCTCTTTGTTCCATGTCGACTAGATGTACCCGCATCATGTTGTAAAAGAGTACAAGAAACTTGAAATTAGATTTAAATTTATTTATAAATTTTGATATAATTAAACATACTTAAAATTGAAAATATAAACTTTTAGATTAAAAAAAAAACTAATTAAATATCGAGTAAATATAGTAAAAATGATTTCTAGTATGCATAAATTACCATATGATCATGTGAATCAACTGGCACATTTTCTTCAATGGGTAGCATAACTGTCAGTTGAGAAGATGCAAATCCCTGATCTACTATATCTTGCATACTCATATAAAGCAAACAATATGTGAAAACCTTGAATATATATATAAAAGGTCCGTAAAAATTGTATAGGATATTTAAAGTAAAGTTTACAACCTCGAATGATATGACCTCATGATCACACACCTGAGATTTCCCATGCATAAATGTTGATGATGTCTCAGGTGTGTGGCCCACCATGGGTATCTCATCAAATCCCTACATATAGATGTACAACAGTTCGTATAGATCATTCACACATGTGTATGTAAATGAAAAAATTAAATTAGATCTATGATGTGTATTTAATTTAAACTTAACAAACTTTTGAAAGCATGCACCTGAGCTGATGATGTCTCAGGAGTGCTCACCACTGTAACTTGTGGTTGGTCAATACTAGGGATAGTATGACCTCCCTGCATCTAGATATAATATATCAATTCACACATGTGTACAAATTCAAATTAAATTAGATATATATATCCACACAAATTATTTAATATCTCATCAAATCCCTGCATATAGATGTACAACAGTTCGTATAGATCATTCACACATGTGTATGTAAATGAAAAAATTAAATGAGATCTATGATGTGTATTTAATTTAAACTTAACAAACTTTTGAAAGCACGCACCTGAGGTGATGATGTCTCAGGGGCGATCACCACTGTAACTTGTGGTTGGTCAATACTAGGGATAGTATGACCTCCCTACATCTAGATATAATATATCAATTCACACATGTGTACAAATTCAAATTAAATTAGATATATATATATCCACACAAATTATTTAATATATTTTGGTTCAAGTACTTGTCCAAAAGGTGAGCCCAGATCTACAGCAATCAACATATACACACGATGATCATATTGAGTTTCAAGCATCACGTCATCATGCGTCTACACCAAACACAAACTTATTGAATTAATAATATATTATATATATAGTTTGATGTTATTATTTACATGAATTTTTTACATTTCAAACTTGAATTAAATTCAAGTTCAAAAGATGAACATACCTATGTAGGACAATCCTCAGAATATAGTAAATTTAAGTATGACCCTGTCCCAGATGCATGTGCCTCACCTGAAGTGGATGTCTGAGTATCCCTATGGCCTAAGCCTCCATGCTCTCTATTGGCCACTTCAGTGGCCATGTGTGTAGTCTATTGAGTGAGATGTCCTGAAAGTGTACTCAATGCTCCTAATGTTGATAACATGGTTTGTTGTTGAAATGCAGCTGGAACACCAAGAGAAGGAGGAGGCATAATAGGAGCAACTAGAGCACGTCGCTAAAGATCAACACGTGCTCCTAGTCTATGTTGGGGCATTCCACGCCCAGCTCCCTGAAATGACCTCATATCAAAATAGTTGGGTTTTTTACCCAACTCAAACTCAGCCCATAACTTTCTCAAAAAGTATAAGGGTACCTCACTGTTGCCATGTGGTGGAGTATCAAACACCATCCACCATCCCTCCCAAAAATGAGCAGCTATCTGTGGGTTCCTACACCATAAAATTGAAATTCATTTTTTTGTGGGTGGTATTGGTTGGTTTGTTTGGGGGTTCACAAAATATTGGCATATGGCTTGTTTAGTAATTTTTAGGTTATTGATTTCTTTATATGATAATCCATCCACATAGAATTGTCTCATCTCTTCTCTCCATCAATGGAACCTATCTAGGTCTGCATCGATAGATCGAACAGAATCGACAACAGTTTGCATCGTAGATGCAAACCGTGTGAGATGTGGAGGGACTCTAGTCTCATTTTTTATGAGATCTATATTTCCTTTAATGACAATCAGGTTTGCTCGAATATTCTCTCTTAGTTGATCCTAGTCAACTAGAGGAGGGGGTGGGGGGTTAGGCGGTGGAGAATGTGGAGGTGTGCTAGGGTTTTGTTCATGTGGTGGACTAGGATGTACGCTGGGATCTATAGGGATTTCTTGATCAGGCATGAAATCCTCTAAATTAAATAGTGGATCCATCTGAGCAATGATATGGCAAATGCATGTTAAACAATTAAAATATATATATCAACAAACAAATTAAATAATGCACTCAATTTGAAAGTTATTTCAAAATCACATTGAACATGCACAAATTCAAAATATATTTCATTTGAAGACCATTCGATTTATAACATTAAAAAAACCATAACATTAAAAATTCATATAACATGTACACACATTAAATTGAGTCTAGTGTGGGGTTGTTAATATGAAGGGTAGAAATGAAATTATGGGGTTTTATTAAAATTTATTTAATCTCATTAATTATCTTCAAATAATAATAAAGATAAGAATGAAAAATTAATAGAAAACATTAAAAGGGACACAAATATATATGCTAGTGACCTAATTGCAATATACAAAATATAAAAAAAAGATGAGTCAAGCTCTATTCACCAAATTTTGAGAACTTATTTGATCCCCTTAAGAAATGTCAAATTCCCCCTTAAGACATCGATTTACGATTTAGGGTGATAGGATGGCTTTTAAGGGGATCTATGTGTAGTAAGGTCCTAGGAAAAAATGGTCCATGGCTTAAGGGAATAAAATTTGGTGGAGTTGCCTAAGGCAACCAAATTTCATTTTAAGATCCTACAACAAAATGAATAGATGTATTAATCAAGTATGACATAGAATCTAATTAAATCTGATGACATAAATTGATTTATCTAAATTTTCAAATTTAATGATAAGAGACACAAGTTCTCTATAGTGGGACAAAGTAGTTAAGAAGAAATTATAAGTTTAACACTATCATTAAAATTTATAATCTCATTCATTGTTTTCAAAGAATACTAAATATAAGAATGAAAATTTAATAGAATACATTTAAAGGGACACATAGATATATGCTAGTGACCTAATTGCAATGTACAAAATAAACAAAGATGAGCTTCAGCTCTATTCACCAAATTTTGAGAACTTCTTTGATCCCCTTAAGAAATGTCATTATTAGGACCCCTTAAGACATCAATTTATGATTTAGGGTGATAAGATGGCTTAAGGGGATCTATGTCTAGTAAGGACCTAGGAAAAAATGTTCCATGGCTTAAGGGAATAAAATTTTGTGGAGTTGCCTAAGGCAACCAAATTTCATTTTAAGGTCCTACAACAAAATGAATGCTTTTAGGGTTTAAGGTTTATATTTCAATTATAACTAAGTTGTTGAGTTACAATGGATTTTGAACCTATTTGGACCTCTACGCACTCTTGGATGATTTAAAAAGGGAGAGGGGATCTAAAGTGATTTAGACCCAAATTTTTTTTTAATCATATATTTTTTGAAACTTTTCTATGGCATAGACTCTTCCTTCATATTTATATAAATTCTAGACACATGGGTTTTCAAAAAAGAACCTAACTGCCACTAAGTGAGGAATCAATTGATCAATGAACAATAAATTTAAATAAACTTAGAAAATAAACCTTTGGTTATAGAATTCACTTGCATTTACGAATCATCATCTATCAAGTTTGTAAAAAAAGTAATTTGAATTTTCCATTGAAATGTTCATGCTACAAGTTATCTTTGATACACTAGTTTAGAGAAAGTACAACATTTAGTTTTCCTAATCTAGAACAATGCCACTACACATGAGAGTTAAAATAGGAATTAGATTACACACAACCTATAGATCTTATGAATAATATCCTATAAATTAAGGTTTGAATATGATCATAATGCATCCTTACATTTAATTCACAAAGGATCTCATCCAAATAATATTTGGGTAGAAATCATTCGTGTTTCACATTTTAATATTTATTTGATTTAATAACATTTATGTCTCTAGCTCTATCCATATTGCACATAGTCTAGATTAACAAGTATGACTTGCATTTCTATTTTTTTTAAGAAAATACATCATACACTATATAAGCTAATATAACATTGATATAGAGTGATTACATGCTCATATCAACTAGCATCATGATATATACATTTATTAAATCAAGCACATAGTTTCACATGAGGTACATTATTTTACTTCACTAGTACACTTTCTCAAGTTAAATTATACAATCATGAAGTTTTCTGAGATAAAATTAGCTATCAATTTTATATTATGTGAATATATTATTATTAAATCAATAATTTGTTGGTTAATTTATATATCTATGCATTGATTGTTTGTACCTCCTTTATTATTCAATTTTATGAATTTCATTGGTAATTGCGTGGATCACCAACAACATACCAAAGTGTACAGGTAGAACCTATGGACTATAAATTGTGATCCCTAATTTAGGGTTTTATGTAACTTACGTTTTAGGGTAAATAGCCTATTTTAGGTTTACGTTTTAGGGTAAATGGGGTTTTAGGTTTACATTTTAGGGTTTAGGATCAAGGATTAACTTGTGTAAATTAGTTTTTAGGGACCTATGTAAATTTTGTAACCTAGGGTTTTAATTTCTAAGTTAAATGTGTCCAATTTAGGTTTAGTTTTTATGGTTTTCAATTTACAATTTACAAAGAAAAAAAAGGAAGAATTCAACCAACTTGGAGGTCACTGAGGTCAAGTGTGTTGACGGGAGGAGGTGGCAGTCAAAATTTTCACCAAGCACGAGCTTCGAAACACGTACGCGATCAAGAACCTCTCTTCTCTAACAGGCTAGAAATAGTGAGTGAAAATGAAATGCAACCGTTTAATTTATAAAAATAAATACCTTTGCAAAATGTGGACGCATTCAAAACGTGTATGTGTTTTATAACGTGTACGCGTTTTATAACGCACATGTGTTTCTGGTTCACATACCAGTAGCTGAGCGAGTACACGTTCAGATTTTGGCTCGAGTACCTGATTCGTAACACGTATGCATTTTTTAGAAAACATGTATGTGTTTCCTTCGAGACTTTTAGTTTTGCCCAAAATTTCCCCTCTTTGTGTACTCAACTTCTTGCTTTTACCCTAAAGTCTTTTGACAAATCCATGTTGTGTATATTTTGCATGGAGTGGCATTCCATGAGATCCCATTTATGTGGCAGAAGTTGCACTCCTTGTTCTCTCTGCCACTTCCTTATATGCTTTGATGGATGCCCACTTTTTATTTGTTGCACGCGCCAAAGGCATTTGCTTGAAAATTATTATGGAATTTTATCAAAATCCATTTTGCAGATGTCTTGTGACCATGGCACTCCATTAATCTGAACCATAGTGTCCTCTTATTGAATTCCTTTTAACAGATCGACCCTCATAGTATTCCCTCTTCACTGGAGTGGTGGAAGAAATAGAGAGCTTAGAGCGTATTTTTCTTAGCAGCCCATTGTCTTTGCTTGAAATTTTTTTAAGAGTGTGATCCCATGGAGGGGGCTTCGTTAAAAGTCTCAGCGGGTGCTGCTTAGCTTTTTTAGGAATATTTTAAAGCGCATGGTCCTATGGATTTAGTTGCAATTCTACTTAAAAATTTAAGCTCCGAAATATATAGAAGTTGGCGGTCCCATGAATTTAATAGTGCATTGCTGCTTAAAATTTTAAGCTCCAAAATTTGAGGAAGCTGGTGGTCCCATAGCTTTAATGTTGCAATTCTACTTAAAAATTTAAGCTCATAATTTTTTTTTAAACTAATGAGCATAGCCATCATTCATTATTCAAAAAATAATCAAAATTTTCCTTACATCACTGTATTTGCAATTATCAAAATAGCATAAATTAATATTTAAAAATACAAAAATTAACATTGAAATAGCTGCCAAAGCTTACCAGAGTTGGATGTAAACAATGAAACAGCTGCCAAAGCTTACCTTGCAAACAAACCAGACACTGGGAATTCCCCAAACCTTTATTTATAATGTTGAATTGTGGAAGCCTAAAAGATTTAGCATTTAATACAAGATAGAATGTCGATGAAAACAATTAAGCAGCTACCAACACTATCCCTGTTGATTTCAAAATCTTAATTGTTGATTCAGTGCGAGTCATTGATGCCTTTGTAAAATGAAAAATGCCACAAAAAATACAGCGATAATCATTTTCCCTCTATTTTTTTATTTCTAGCAAGAATCTTTTTTTTAGATGTGCGACAAGTGGCACACAAAACTCCTAAGCTGTAGAGGCAATTTCTAGCCCCACCCAGATTCACCAGCTGAAAGATTCATTCCTATATTGTAGAGGCTCCTATTTTTTAGAAGAGATTCCAATTAATCCTGTAGCAGAATTTTTTTTTGTCCATGGGACCTCCTGCTCTACCAAAATAGAAGCCCAAGCCCCCCCATGGGACCATGTAGTAAGACTTCCCAACAACTACCTTTATGTTGCATTTCCTTGATGCTTTGATGTATGTCTATACTCTGCAATATTGGCATTCCTTGAGACTTCATTTAAACAACAGTTCTTTGTTTTCCTTGCTTCAAGTGTGATAGCTTTTACACATGAGAATCTTTAGTGTTCATTACTTGATGTCAAACTGTTCTTGAAAGAAGTAATAGCTTTAGTATTGAAAATGATTGCACTGCATCCCACCTATGGTGTGGTTTAGATACTCTTCAATGGCATTCAAAGCACTTTATGCATCCTCATCTTAAAAAAAAAACCACCATTGTTTCACTATTTTAGGATTCATCGTAAATCTCACTTACATTTTGCAAAGAACTATCTTGTAACTTCAAAAAAATTCTTTTTCTTGGAACCCTTTATCCATTTTCAAAACAATTAACAACATGAATAATGGGAGTTGTTGGTCCATTTTGACCATGAGATCTTTAAAACAACCACCATGATAGTATTGGAATCAACACTATTTATCAATGGCTCCTACACCCATGACACAGAATCTCTTGGATTCAAGGCCACTTACTTGAAGTGAAATTTCACAATTGTGCAAAGTATGTTGGGTCCCCATGTGGGCCTGACTAAAAAAAAAATCGTTTTCAAACAACTTCAAGCTCAAATTGCTCAAACATAGCTTTTGAATGCTCTGGAATCAAAATGATAAACTAGGTTATCATTAAATTCTACTTTCTGGCATATTTGAAAAATGGTGAAAACTGGCGAAGTGGGCTCTGGAATCGGCTTTGAAAACTAGATAAACGACCTCCTGGGGCCATGAAAAATTGCAAGCTTGTAAACATTAGACTCGAGAATGCAATGCAAAAGATGGCTCAAAAAAAGGAGTCATGAGGTGAGAGGTATTTTCTGTCAAAATTGCTTACTCGAAATTTCTGCAACAACAGCCTGTTCAGAACCAATTAAAACTCAAGAAATCACCTCATTGAAAAAATACCAAATCAACTCTTGGGAGCCTGCCACTAGATAGAATGGATCATTTTGGCATAGTGAACACATGTGAAAAAGGGCTTGGCTTGAATCATCACCCATCAAAAGATATTCAGGGTTGAAGTTGACCTCTCTGAAAGGTTTATGAAAATGCAGGTGCAAAACTAAATAAACTGTGTTTGGTTTTGACCTGGTAAAAATAGCAAATCAAATCATGAGGCTCTAAAACCTAACATGTGATCTCATCTTGGTATGGAGAATGTAGAGCAACAATCATTTTGGCATGGAGATCAACTAGTTGCAAAATGAAAGCTCAAACGGGAGGCAACTTTGTAAGACTGAAAGTTTGCAAACTGCAGAAAAGTGTCAAAACCCTCCAGTTTCGCTTTTCAAAACCCTGACAAAACTCATTGTGGGAAGCTGAAAATTGACATGCATACTCACGTAGGACATATAAGTGAGCTTTAAAATGGGTTTTGCAAGAAAATTAGCAGGCATCAAATTATAACCCTCTAAAGTAAGTCACTCAGGCAAATTCCTCAAGTGCACTTCTGAAAGTGCAGAGACAAATTTTCAAAATGGGCACTTCAAATTTGAGAAATTTGAGAGTTCCAACGGGTTCATTGATAGATCTTAAAATAAATATGTGATTCCCCATATTTTTTCCAAATACATTAACAAATAACACACTAGATAAAAAAAAAAATGTTGTAAGTGCAAAATTTATGTCACATTTCACACTAACACATGCATTGAGGTATTGTGAAAATTATAAAAACACACACAAAAATAGTCACCAATATACTAAGCATGGTGGTAAAATCATAAGTCTTAATGAAGTGTGGGAAAAGTTTCCATGATGACACTATGAAAGGATGGAGATTCCTTCACAACAAAGATAAAACACCGGTTTATGATCAAGAATTCTCTCATGAACATAAGAAGTGGGAATAAAAGTGAAACTATGATCATACCTATTCTAAGAAAACACAAAAAAACATCCAAATAAAAAGGAATACCTACACAAGAAGTAGATCTACTAGGAGGTACAAGGCCTTGACCAATTTTAAATTGACAACTAGTTGATTTTGCACCATGACATGTATCCTAACATGAACGAGAGGATAATAGGAAAAGGACAACATATTTTAATAGCATACATGATAAGAAGATAGAGTAGATCAACTAGAATAAATTTTAACAAGAAAAAATTTCCTTTTTTTTGATAAAGTTTTTATTGTCGAATGAATTTTACAACAATACTTAATCAAGATTATAGTACACTTAAAAGAATATATTATCTTGTTTTGTAGTCCTACACTATAATCTTGATAATGTTTTTGAAAAACAAACTACTCAAATCCTTGAATCAAACTTTCCTAAAGGTACTCCTTCTTGTATGAAATATCAACCATCGTACCCAATGATAGAAAATAGCTACTAGATGTGAATGAAAAGTGTACTATAGAATTTTTAATAATATTCCTATGCAAGTGAGTCTTCGTGACTCCAATTATTCCATAAGCCATAAGATCATAAATATTCACTTCCCCTTACTAATCATAACTTTGGTTGTCAAGAAACTAATATTTTATCATAATTACAGTTTTCATTTTCTAGCTTTGTTGAATTGAATTGATCAAATATTTTTCTTGGTCAACTTTTTATCATTTAAGTTTATCTCTTTATCAAACCTGTCACAAATGTTTAACGTCATAACGAAAGAAAGTATACAAGTTTATCTCTTTATCATTTATGTTGGGGAACCAGCTTTCGATGAATTAATCAGGCAGACACGTCGTTTGGACTTTGCAAGATACATTCAACACTGTCAAAGATGACTCCTATTAAAACAAATAGAAAATCTTGGATTTATGTGTAAGAAAACAGAGAATACACAGCATCATCAACAAAAATCAACAGACTGCATTTGTGGTTCTACATGAGTCTAATCCCCTTAATTTCAAATTCAAATCTCCTACTTTTCTAAGATGATGTTTTGGGAATATGACTATTATTATTTTTTAATTTGTCTGTAGTAAAGTGTAGAAAGGCATTTCAATATTGGTGAGTTGGTAAACTGTTTGGTTTATATGTCAAAGGTTTTGAGTTATGAATGTTTAGAATTTGTATTTAAAGACATCATCTTAAAGTGTTTTAATCATCTTAAGAGATTATTGAATATTGATCACATAGCATTGTGTTATTTAAACAAAAATCTACATTGTTTTCACTTTAGTCACAACTTAGTCTTAGATTAGGCATAATTACATCAGCATATTACATTCTTGGTCTTACATGTTTTCATTCTTGTTATATTTTCCATGGATTTGACTACTATCAAGGAAGCCAACAATTTTTCTTTTATATATAGTAAGCATCAAATGTGATTTTGAACACCACCATATCTCAAGTGATAATACAAACATATGCAAAAAAATCTTAAAGATTAGTAGGCTCGTTGGAGAAAACCATGCCAAGAAGACATAAACATGCTAGGAGGACTAGACCATGGGCATGGATTCACCCTAAATATCATAAACATCAATATTGCATATATCTATCATAGATATGTACAATTTCAATAACAGATTTGTACTCTCACTCTAGACATAATGTATTAGTTAAACCAGTAACAAAGTCAACAAATCACATTGAAATAGCTAAGGAATTCTTATTCCATTTATTTGAATTACCATTTGTACTTACATATTTCTATCTCAACTCATTTATTTATTCAGGATATAATTGCTTGTTGATCAATTTGACATTAAATTAGATCATAAATCAAAGTAAGGTGTGTTTATTTCCCTTCACTTTACTAAACCCATAATTTACACACCTATCCTTTATGATAGAATTTTTAGATTTTCCTATTCTTAGCCCATTATAATGTGTCTTTATTGCCTTTCAAGATACTTTGTTTAACTTTTCTTTCCTAAAAGCTCCTATGGTCATAAGATCCTCTTTGTCAAAGTATTAGGCTACAACCTAATCTTGTCACAATGACTACCTACATGTGTTGTGCTTCTTATGATGATTACATGTTGGATTATAATTAAGAAAAAAATGATACTATGATCATGTTTCATTCAATGAAAGTGTTGAGAATGTAAGGATAAAAGAAATTATTGATAAGTTAATTATTTTTGTACTCAATTAGTTAACATAAATGAGGACATGTCCACTTTGTTTGTTGTTGAACCTCTATGTATATATTTCTTACATAACAACATGGCATAGATACAATCAAGCCTTTGATGGAAATCATTGATGATTCACAAGCTTTTCATATGGTGGACTATATTTCTCCACCCCATAGGTTCTATCTATCCCATCCATATTTTACCTTTATGTGCCAAGCCATCCTCCATGTCTCAAGTCATCCCTACCATTCATGCTAATTCCACTCCCAATCCTCATATTGTTAAACCCTTATGAAATCCATAGCCACCCCTTCCAATCTTGTAACTAGTTATATACATAGCAACCTTACATCTCAATCTATATACACTTAGGTCCTTTTACTACACATGTCCTATTTATCTCTTTTTCTCCTCATTTGTCTACTCATATACCCTTAGTCTCTAATGCTACCCCTCATATACTCATATTCCAATTAGTTTTTGTATGTTCCACCCAACCTTTTGGACACCATTATGAGTGATTTGTAAAATATTAACACTTTTACCAAATATTTTTATAATTATCCTATAAAAGATCTAACAAGTGATTTACTAAAATTTATTGGCATATGATATATTGGATTATCCTTTACTAACTAGATTTGTCGTGTACCTAGTTTTATAGTCTATGATGGCAAATATTATCATCCTTTGGTTGGCATGTGTTCTTTCAATGTAACATGTTTATATTACATTTATGATTCACTCTTGTTAAATTGTTACCATGAAGCTTGAAATATTATGAACCTAATTAGTTTTATTCTCTTAGAGACAATTCATTCCCTTAGAGACAACCGATAATTTTATTGGTCATTTCCAATACAATATTAGAGTTAAAGTAACATTCATAAAAAAATATCAATGCAAACATAGTTCCAATGATGAGACAATAAATGATTATTTATTTTTATTTCAAACTATGTTAGCTATTATGAGTTAAATTGGTTATTTTAGGTTATTTTAATCATCTTGAGAGATCATTGAATATTGATCACATAGTATTGGGTTATTTTAAAAAAAAATTGTATTGTTTTCATATTAGTCACAACTTAGTCTTAGATTAGGCATAATTGCATCAACATATTGTATTCTTGGTCTTGCATGTTTTCATTCTTGTTATATTTTCTATGGGTTTGACTACTATCAAGGAAGCCAACAATTTTCCTTTTATATATAATAAGCATCAAATGTGCTTTTCAACACCATCATATCTCAAATGAAATTGCATACATAGGCAAACAAATCTTAAAGATCAATAGGCTCATGAGAGGAAATTGTGCCAAAAAGACATAACCATGCTAGGAGGACTAGACCATGGGCATAGATTCACCCTAAATATCATAAACATCAATATTGTATATCTCTATCATATATATGTACAATTTCAATAATAGATTTGTATTCTCACTCTAGACATAATGTATTAGTTGAACCAATAACATAGCCAAAAAATTGCATTGAAAAATCTAAAGAATTTTTATTCCATTTATTTGAATTATCCTTTGCAATTACATATTTCTATCTCAACTCATTTATTTATTTAGGGTCTAATTTCTTATGCATTGATTTGACATTATTAAATCCTAAAACAAAGTAAGGTGTGCTTATTTTCCTTCAATTTAGTAAAGCCATAATTTACACACTTATCCTTTATGATAGAGTTTTTAGATTTTTTTGTGCTCAACACATCATAATGTGTATTTATTGTCTTTCAAGATACTATGTTTAACTTTTCTTTCCTAAAATATCATATGGCCATGAGGTCCTCTTCATGAAAGTACTGGGCTACAACCTAATCTTGTCACAATAACTACCTCCATTTTTTGTACTTCCTATGAAGATGACATGTTGGATTACAATTAAGAGAAAAAGATACTATAATCATGTTACATTCAATGAAAATGTTGAGAATATAAAGATAAAAGAGATTATTGATAAGTTAATTTTTTGTTGTAATCAATTAGTTTAAAACATAAGTAAGGATATTTCCCCTTTGTTTGTTGTTGACCCTCTTACCAAGACATTTCTTATGTAACATCATGACGTAGGTACAATCAAGCCTTTGACAAAAATAATTGATGATACACAAGATTCTCATATCCATGGACTATATTTCCTCAACCCATAGGTTCTATCTATCCCATTGCTCCAAGCCATCCTCCATGCCTCAATTCATTCGGCATCCATTCATGCTCATTCCAATGCCAATCCTTATGTTAAAAACTTATGAAATCCATAGCCACCCCTTCCAATCACATAATGAGCTCTAGACATAGCAATCTTACATCTCAATCTATATGCACTTTAGGTCCTTTGACTACACATGTCTTATTTATCTCTTTTTCTCTTTGTTTGTCTACTCATTTACCCTTAGTCTCTACTACTACCCATCATATACTCATATTCCAATTGTTTTTCTACATTTCACCCAACCTTTTGGACATAATCATTTTGGATACCATTATGAGTGATTTGAAATAGTTTGAAAAGTACCGATCTTATAGATCTAGTGAAAGTGTGTTGTAGATCTCTTCACAAGCTTTCCAACAATATATTATAATTGAAAATCCAACGGTTGGATCAAAAGTTATGACCTCGAGAAGTTGTAACCATATAAAAAATAAAATAAAAATCTTCTAGAGTGGGAAAATGGATGGTGGAATTTCTAGTGCCAAAATAGGGTTGCACCTTCTAGAATATTCTAAGGTAGTTACACTTCCAGGATAAATATGGAGAACAGGGTTACATAAGGGGGCTCCAGTAGTGCAGATCGTGGCTTTTGGCTTGCAAATTTATGTAATGAGAAGGCCCATGTGGCTATAGCATGTTACTTTCTGAGTATTGCAATTTCACTTCATCAAGATAATATAAAGCAAGTATTTCTTTTTGTATATTTTTTTTATTTCTCTTGTTTAGCTATGTGTGTGGTTTTCTAAGGGGAGTACCCTTCATAATTTTGTGATGGCAACTATTCTCCTCCTTTGGCTAGCATGTTATCTTTCAATGTAACATTTTTAGATTGCATTTATAATGTGCTCTTGTTAAATTGATGCCATGAAGCTTGAAATATTATGAACCTAATTAGTTTTATTCTTTACCTCATGATACAGTTCATTCCCTTAAGGACAATAAATGAGTTAAAGTAACATTCATAAAATTTTCTCAATGAAAACATAGTTTCAATTATGGGATGATAAATGATTATTTGTTTTTATTTCAAAGTATGTTAGCTATTATGAGTTAAATCAACCATTATAAATCAAAATTTAAGGTTTATTTATCAATGGCATCTTATCCATCATCAAAGAAAAATCCAACTTCAATGCTTATCATTCATTTTCTAAGCTATGTGCTAGGGCACACCATTATCAGCTTATAATTATATTGTTACAAAATAATCTCCCCACTATAGCATCTATAACGTTCCTTATCCCAATAAGTTTCAATTAGTGAATTTTTTAAATCGGAGCAATAAGGACATATCCAAGTACAATACTAGTTATATAAATGATTATTGTGTCAACAATATTTAACAAAAAACCAAAAGAGTAAATAAAACTCACTAGATTCTTCCACATATATTATCTAAACTACTTTTAAAAATACATTTATTACCTTTGCTCACATCAAACCAATTGATGCATCTAAAGGTGTAGAAAACTATTTAATTTCTAATTCTTTTTTGTATTCATCATTGGACACGTAAAGGCACTATAAGTAGGTTCATAACACTCAACCATACACCTTAGAAAAAAAAAAAAACTTGAACATAAGATTGTATTGTCAAAGGATATATTGCATGGTAGATGAAAAATAAATAATTTAAAATGAGAACAACGAGTGCCCTTTACTTCATTGATCAACTCACAACTTTACGACTACATTGTAAAACCTCTATGATATAGTGTCACTTAGCTAGTGGATAATTTGATGTACAACATGGGTTGGATCAATCAAAACTCTATTGGGTGAATATTTTGTTATCAACTAACTGATGAAAAAATGGTTATGTCATCCACAATACATGATGAGATAAAATATCTCCTCTCAGAAAGGGGAGGCTCCCTTCTTATTGTTAAGTATACTCAATAGTAATTCACTAAGCTTATTTACACTAAAACTATCCATAGGGTGTTTCCATATCATCTAATTCTCTTATTTCAGAATAGATGTTCTCTTGTACATTTACTTACAATGACAATCCTGTGATGCTTACAATATGCAATGAACCATAAACTACTAATTGGAGCAATAATAACCGATACCCAATTTAGTTCAAAAAAAAGAGTAAATGAAATGATACCATCAAGTTCTAACACCAAGAAACACACAAAAGCATGAAGTCCTTTGTTGCTTCTTATGCCAATTTAAAAAAGAAAAGATATAGAATACGATGCAGCCCAAAGTCTTCACTGTATGCCAAGATAAGATCAAACAATCATAGACGGTAACTTGCAGCCCAAAGTCTATAAGTTACTTCCCAAGTACGAACATAAACACAACTCCAAAGATGATATCGTAGCTCAAAGACTACAAAATCAGATTTAGAACACCTTCTAGAATATTGATTCCATGCCATGATTCAATCACATACACAAGAGAAGCAATAGAAAAGAATTAAGAAAAATTCTAATGCACCACAAGCTTGATTCAAGACAAATATTGAATGCCAGCTTGCTTTCTTTATATTGATTGAATATTATTTACACTTTGAACACAAAGTTTCAATGCACTCCTAAATTTGGCAGTGTTTCACTTCAATAACTAAAAGCTAATAATTACAAAAGATCCCCTACTTATTTATGGAAGGAAGCCACAATAAAAAATAAGAAATCTATAACTACTTTGACTTATTCAAGGGCAGAGTCTAATTTGTTTTGGGATTGTGCTCTTTTTAAATGTAATTGCATATTACAAAAAGACATGTAAAATGTCATTTACAAACTACAAATTGCATAATTAAAAACTTAGAAAATAAACTAAGTATCCACAAACACATTCTCTTCTTCATTTTTATCTAGAAAATATTCATATCTTTTTAATGTTGCCTGAACTTTAGTGTCATTTGGCCCTAGTGTGTAACTGGAGATGGCTAGAACTCGTGTGATAGAGTCCTCTATGCTGACACATAACTTTCTGAGTTTGTCCAATATCATCTTGAACTCATCCAAAATTACTTGGAAGTCCACTAATTTTTCAATGGAAGATAATGAGGAAGCTTCTAATTCTATCTCGGTATGAATTAGTGAAGTAAATTCCTAGACAACTTCATTCATGGGAAGATTTTTCTAACTGTCATCAAGTATCTAACACAAAAGCTCTTGTATCATGATAATGATGTATAACCCTTTATCAATACTTGTGTCTTTGGCTTCTTGTAGATATTTTATCAATTCATTAAGGACCTCTCTCTTATGTTTCATTGCCTCCCAATACTCAATGTACATTTTCCTTGTGGGGATCACCCCATTCTCAACTAACACTTCCAACTTGAAATCTTTCAACTTTGTCCATGCACCAAGATCCTTTTCCACAAGCTACAAATTTTGAGATAACATGTCAAGTGTCTAATTCAACTCTGTCTTGGCATCATTCATATTGTTGATCAATTCAATAGAAGACTTTAAAATTTTAGTTCCATGTGCAATTGGTCTTTCTATCCATGCATTAACAACTCAACCTTGTGTCTCGATCCTATTAGCCTTCTGACTTACATCGTCATCAACACATGTTGTAACAAGTTCGAATAATTCAGAAGATTGAGTTATCTTTAACATCATAAAAGTAAGTTGTTCCACCTTAAGCTTAAGTTGATCTTTAATAACCTTATCTCTATCATATCTCCATTGTTTCTTGTAGGTCCTCCTTAGCACTTTCATGTGTTTATTTTCCAAGTTCAATCCTTGTGATTACATAATCAATACCTTGGACTTCCTTAACAACTTTATCTGGTGGTGGCTCTACCAATTCAACATACTTATTCCTTGATTTATCAACAAGCACCCTTGAAAGTGTTTTAGCCTTCTTAGCAGTCTTGGGCTTTACTAGAACAAGTTGGTTGACTTCAAATTCATCTGGGGAGACAACTTGTTTCTTCTTCTTTGGTTTTTTTGATATCTACCAAGGAGGAAGGATGGAAGAATCCTCTTATGTTTCTGTCACCAAGGTTTTTGATGACAAGGTTGGTCCTATGGCTTGTGAAATAGATGGGATATCAAGTGAAATGATAGTAGTGGTCAAAATTGGAGGGGTTTGAGTTAACGTCGCAGTATGAATCTCTATGCTTGATACTTGAGGTGTAGATGCAGATATGAAATTATCAAATTCTGAATGTGTGAACGTATCAAGTATAGGTGAAGATACATAAGAAAAACTAGGAAAAGAGGAATGTGGACCAAACACATTATCTATGTTTCCATGAGGGATTTGAAACAATGATTCACTAGTGGGTGAAGAAGGGGATGAATAAACAAAATGTACAGACACAATGGGTGAAGTAGAAACAATAAAAATAGTAGGTAAAGGCTATATGCTTGAAGTAACAAATGAGTAGGAATTTGAACTGTAGAAACTACATGAGACGAGGAGGGATGCTCTTCCTATGTTGACTCTATTTGAAAGGTATCAGGAGATTCTTGTTCAGCCTCTTCAACCACAATTTCTTCTTCTACTATACCTTCCTGAGTTTATATTCCCTCCTTTTATTTGCCTTTAGCCCTTTTGATCTTGAAGACAAGTTTTGGGTTCTTGCTAGTACCAAAAGTATCTTCTTTATTCTTCATTCTCATTTCTTCCCTTTTATCAAAAGGTTCTTCAATATATTCTTCTTCTTATCCTATTTTGAAACACTTCAACTTTATTCCTTTCTTTTCCAACCAAATATTAGTGTTTTGATTATAAGAGAAAAATAAGTTTTGAAGGGACCCGAAACCCTTTACATCACATTACATCAAAATGATGATATGAAAGAGAGTGCTCAATAAAGCATAAGTAGCAGCCAACAGCCAAAAAATAGCAACCTAATAGTAGGAAAGTAGATATAGAACCAAATCTTAGTGTTAACAAGAGTAGGTTAGAACCTTTCTCTTATTGAAACCATCTCCTTTTTTGACCATTGAATTGATCGAAGAGGAGTGTCAACAATCTTATTTTCCACAGATGCAGGATCTACAATATCATCTTCTTCCTACATGTCCTCAGGAATGTTAGCAAGCTCAAAGTTCCTGATCTACTCTAAGGTAAGCTGACTAAAGTCTAACTTCCTTACATCTTCATCCCTTCTACATTCAACCCATATATCTTCAATCCTATGAACATGGGTGTATCTTCTCTTAAGATTATCCTTCAAACCTCGGTAATCAAAGTCATTATACTTCTTCATAGTTACCCACTGCATTTCAGTTTCCATGGCTTTGGCTCTTGGAGTTATAGTTATTGAATACCTACCAATGGTGAGTGGAAACTTGAAACCAAGTCTATGGGATTCTTCTTTTTTGCTATGTAAAGCCATTATCTACCTTCATAACTCCATTAGTATAATTTTGTCACTTGGATACCTTTGTAGCATGTATGGATATCCATCAAAACAACCAACCCTAATATAGGTGAAAGTAGGAAATTGCAAGAATAAACAACCAAACTTTTTCACATGTTCCTAGCCTTCATCAAAGACTCTTTTCTTTTCAAGCTCTTTATCAAACATGTGGATGCAAGTATAGAAGAAGGAATCATTTACCCTTTTGAAGTGCTTGATGCTTTGTTTCAATGTTAGCTAAGAATAATATTCATGTTGAATGCACACAAGACAACTAAGAGCAGGGTGAATCAGTTGTACATTAAAACATCAAAACCCTCATAAAAATTTAGATCCACATCAACTTAATTAACCCTTAATTTGTTAGAATGATTTTATATGAAAGAAAATAACATAAACTAAAATACATCAACACCATGCACAATAGAACACTATATTTACGTGGAAAACCTGAGAAGGGAAAAACCATGGTGAGGATTAGCTCACAATATAAAGTAATTGCAACAATGAATACAAAAGGATCGTTGTTGAAGGGATCACTGCCCAAAAGAATCAAGGGTTCATTCCTAAGGGCTCATTTCCAAATTAGAGAAAAGAAAGAAAACATAATGTTATAGTGAGAAATCCATCTCAATGCAATAGGAGATTCCACCACAACATCACCAACACATTCAAAACCTCTCTAAATATTGTAGACACCTTCTTCTCATTGCTTCCATTAGTCTAACTCATTAATCTTGCACTACACTTCAAAAATTCACACTTCACAACTCTGTAATTTGCATCATACACTTCACACATAATTATTCATCAACACAACACTCATTTATACATTCTTCAACCTTGAAAACATTCTCCAAGGTTGGCTATGCACCTTAACCATGCAAATTCAAATTAGTTTGGCACTAAGATTCCCGTGGTGGAAAGGAATGAAAGTAGACTACACCACTTCTTAACTCAGACCCAAATCATACATATACACCATGTCGTATTTCCACAATCACTAAAGAAAAACCATAATTGGTGTAAACTCCATTAACATTTAAGTACACATTTCCCAAAATCCAAAGACGAATCATGGACCACATACAACACTTGAATTTTTTTTGGAATACTCCACATACACCCTAAAATCCAACAAATTCCTTCACAAAAACTTCCACCTGAAGAATGCACACACCTATTACACTCAAACAACCTTACATGCATTGTAACTCAAGAAATTGACTTTCGAAGAACCAAACCATGAACACCTCTGATTGAAGGTAGATAAGAACCTTATCAACACATGTATAGAACCACAAGAACAAAAGCCAAACTATGAAGAAATGTAGAGCAAAACTATTTCTCCCAAACAACACTACAACACAGTTCACACACTGGTGAACACAACTTCTTTTGCACAATGATCTTGACCAATAAATTTTGGATATAGAAACTTTGAATACTTCTAACCAACAAACCTAAACCACACAAGAAAATATTCAAGAAAAAAGAAATGTGGACCAAAACTAGAACGCCACACTTTACACCAAAACACCTCTGCAACACATGGTTTCCCTCTTCCACTTTAATTTTCTCAAAAGAACTTGGAAACCAAGCACTAGAGACACATACTCATCATCTTCAACAATTCCTCACCATCACTAAACCAACAATATCTACCAAAAGAAGCTTATCAAAGCAGCACTATAGGTTGGAACTAGTAGCACTTACTAATGACAACATAATGAAACTAATCAAAGCATCAACAAAACTTCAACCATCATTAGTTGACATTAATGAAAACATAAAAATAAGCATGTTGACATCAATGATAATACCAACTACTCATACTTGCAACAATCTCCCCCTTTGTCATTGATGGCAACACATAATGTGAAAAACCATCAACAACAAACAGCTCTAATCACCAACATACTGCTCCATACCAACTACAGCTCTGATCACCAACATACTACTCCATACCAACTCTTTCTCTTTCTCTCTATCAACTACATTATTATCTCCCCCTTTCTCAATTGAACCCTTTTTTACATTTATTTCTCTCCCCCTTTGGCATAAATGTCAAAGGGCAACCCGTTTTCATTTCTTTCTCCCTTTGAATCAAACATACATACTCTCTCATTATTACTTTCATACTCCCCCTTAGGAGCACACACCAAACTATAGAAAAAATAAAAAAGGACAACACCAACCTATACCAACACTAACTCTCCTTGACTGCAACAACCAATAAAGCACTACCTACTCCCCTTGAGAGGTAGCCTCCAACATCAATCCAAAATAAGGAATGAATCTTGAAATCCACTGGACTAATGCATATCCTTATGTATCTATTTCAAAGGAGGGGTAATAACCCATAACTTTTCCCGGAGATACTCAAAAGTATCCTTAGGAAGAGCCTTAGTGAATATATTAGCAACCTGATCCTTTGTAGGAACATACTCAAGCTTCACTTTATTCTCTACAACCTTCTCTCTCAAAAAGTGATACCAGATTGAAATATGTTTCAATGTCCTTGAGTGCATCACTACATTCTTTTAAATGTTAATAACACTTGTATTATAACAAAATATAGAAATTGGTTCATCATATACAACTCTGATATCCTTCAAGGCTTGCTTCATCCACAACACCTATGTGCAACAAGATGTTGCTGCAATATATTCTACCTCTACAATAGATAGAGATACGAACTTGCTTCTTTCTTGGACAAGACACCAATCTGCATCCAAGAAAGAATACACCATCACTTGTACTTTTCATGTCATCAACACATCCATCCCAATTTAGATTTGTATAAGCACTTAGAGAAAAATAAGCATCCTTTTGATACCACAAACCATGTTCTAGATTGCCCTTCAAGTATCTAAATATCCTCTTCACTACTGCAAGATGTGACTCTCTAGGATCTTCTTGAAATCTATCCACAAGACAAACTACATGCATGATATCCAATCTAGTAGCAGTTAGATATAGCAATCCTCCAATCATTGATCTATATTTTCTCTGATCAACCCTAGGAGATTCATCATTCTTACTTAGCATGGAACCATTAACCATAGTACATACCAGTTTAGAATCTTCTATTCCAAACTTCTTCAACATTTCCTTGACATTGTTTGATTGTGAAATGAATATACCATTCTTTGTATGATTAATTTGAAGTCCAAAGAAGAAATTCATCTCCCTAAACATATAAATCTCAAAATCCTTCTGCATCTCTTTTGCAAATTTCTTGCACATACCTTCATTTCCTCTAAAGATTATGTCATCAACATACACAACCACAATGAAGATTTGATATTTTTTTACTTTGAAATAAAAATTAATATCTATGGTACCTTTACTAAATCTTTGTTGTATCAAATACTTATCCAACCTTGCATACCAAGCTTTAGGAGCTTGCTTCAATCCATATAATTCCTTTTTCAATCTGACACCATATCTTATTTGTTTGATAACAAAAATCCTTCTGATTATTTAATGTATACCTCTTCTTCCAACTCACCATTCAAGAAAGCATACTTCACAACCATCTGATATACTTTGAAATATTTGTGCACTACAAAATCCAAAAACATCATGATAGCTTCCATTCTTGCCACCGAATAAAATTTCTCCTCAAAATCTATTCCTTCTACTTGTGAGCAACCCTTACACACAAGCCTTTCCTTGTTTCTTACTCTAACAAACTTGGTGTTCTACTTATTAATTTACCAATGTTTTCACCTTAAGTGAATAAATCATGATTTCAAAACATAGCAACAAAAAATTATCTTTCCACAATGTGAATTACATGCACAATTGAAATAACACTATTTAAAAACTTCCCAAAACAAGGAAATCATATTGACTGAACTCAAGTATATCATTCATGATTACATCCTTACATATAAATGGGTACAAGATATGTACATAACTCAACCGAGCTTCAAACAATAGTTATAGATGGTCTAGGATCTGCCTTTCAAATATCTTGGTCTTCTGTCGCATGTTGAGGAGGAGAAGCAACACTCAAGCGCTTTTCCACCAACCACCCAAACTTACTGCGGTCCCTCGCAAATCTACCTCATAGGTGAGATAGCCCTACCCTTCGACGAAGAGATTGGTTGGGTAACCCCGTATGAAAGCCACACTAAGCTTAGTGTTGTACCCTACATTACTAGAACTTGTAATGCTACAATATGCAACTAGCATGCACTACATGGACAGGGTGAACTGATAGTGGATCCAAAGGCAATCGCACTACTTTGGCCGAATTTTTCTCACTTAATACTTCGAGTGATGGTCATTATATTCACCTACACTTTATTAAGCTATATTTCACTTAGGGCCACTATAAACTATGCATAGGTATTTCCTCCAATGGGTAATATTTAACCCCACAAATAGCCTACTCCCCTTTTCCCAAAACACAATGGTAACTCTACCAATAAGCCTAAGCACTAGTTACTTCTTCAATGTATATTTCTATCCTAGGTATAACATATGAGCTTATCTTTGCATAAACAAGCTATTCTTTACAAAAGACAAACTAGTCTAAAGTATAACTTTATAATCTAGAGTATTACTACATAAGCCCCATCTTAATCATAGATTAAATAGTTGACCCCACTTGGTAAAATATCACACAATAAGTGATACCCATTTAAGAGTATATCCTTATCAATGAATGACCTCAATCGAAGAATCGTCATAACAATAGATGATTCCATTCATAAGTATAATCTCCTTAACTAAAAGGGTTTAAGCTATGAACCTACTCTTGTCAATATGATAAATTTGTACTTAAGAGTGTAATGCCACTAATCAAGCAACAACTCTAACTCACTAGGTTTCAATATACCTCTCAACCCAAGAGTAACCCACTAGCTATCCAATATAATAAAATCACTTTAACTATGAGTAACCCTTAAGTTACCTTTTTTATTCATATCTAGCATATTAATACCTATGAAAAATAATTCCCCTTATTACAAAGTAATTACAAGAACTTCACAAAACAATATAAAGAACTTCTACTTCCTTTCAAAGCATATACTAATTTTCCCTAAATGCAAGTATTCACAATAGACTAAATAAAGAATTCATGAAACAATCTTTCATAAGCTAAGAAAAATAAAGGAAGATTATCCTCATGCCTATAGTCGCTTTTCCAATCGATTGGTTGATGCACAACTTCCAAAATGTAGCAACTAGCTTTACTTTGACTTCACAAGCAACACCTCTATAAATCCTTCCTCACAAGATAATTTTAATCCTCTGAAAATGATGAAAATCTCACTTAGAATATAGCAGAATAATGTAGATAAGAAGTGCAGTTGGATTTGTAAATAGAATGCATAAGAATGCTATGGAATGCGTCTCCAAAGAGAGAGATTGCTTCTCTATTTATACAACAGCATGGAGACTCCCTAGCCTACAAAAAATGCATGTGAATTGAAAGCAACATCCATGCAAATCAACTCACTCAACTCAGCTAAAAGGTGGCACACAAACAAAGAGTATACTCAACAAAGAATGCCACAGATCGACCTCTTAAGTTGACAACAATATAAGACTATTTCAAACAACACATGTTCAAATTCAAATTTCTCTCCAAATGTACTTCTACAACAATCATAACTTCTTAATATGGTACCAAATAGGCAACCTATTCACCTTATAAGTTTGTGCGGCTTTTCCCTTTCAATTGGTCTATTCTCTAAATACAACACTTGTGTATAGTCAACTAAGTCTATGATGAGTCGCTTTGTATCATAAACCATCCTTAACTAATTCATTGACTTCCTATAACTTATCCTCTCTTTATGCATTTGCATTTACTAAGTGAAAGATATTCCAACTCAAGGCATCAACTAAGTCTTACTCCCCAAATCAACTTAATTGTTGCACTATATATTACATGTAGTTCGATCCTTATTCATTTTCCAATATGTATTGTATTCAGCCTTTAAATATGGATAGATATGATTCATGTGTTGGCATCATCTATGGCTTCAATGAATTTTACACACAACCTCAAATATGAGGCATTCAATGAATATACCTAACATTTACTAGTTGCACCTAAACCCTTGCTTGGTGGGCTTACTTGGTGGCTTAACTATAAATGTTTACATATATATATGGCACCCTATACTAAAACATAACCAACACTATTTATATTAGCAACATATTATATATAGAGAGTATATGCAATATATGCATATATATATATCTATATATATATATATATTGACCCATATGATAATAAATACTCCACATTCGATATCTCAAATGCATGAAATCCATTTACTCATGCATAAATATTATTCATATCATCCAACACTTATACATATATACATACATATATAAACATAAAAGCGTTCAATGATTGTGATATATATATATATATCACTACTTTCATATATACACAAGATAATAGTATTATACATGTAATATAGACTATATATATAAATATATACATATTCCTCTATGTATATATAGATTTACATATATTTATGCATATATATATATATATATATATATATATATATGTATGTATGTATGCATTCAATTGCAGAATCAAGCACATACATATTTACTATCTTATCAATAGGAGATATACGTGTGATGTATATATACAAATAGATACATTCAAAATGTGTTTTCCTTATCCATACAAGCACAACAATATAGGAAAAAACTCACAAGCTCTAAACATATAAACATCATCCTAGAATGCACTCAACAGTAATCAAGACCCTTACTAATGCAAACACATCATGTCTAAGGGATGACTTACCAATTTCTACTACTATGTCTAGACTCAACCATTCTACTATGAGTGTGTGTAAGCTCAAATAGGTTATGTTAATGGTTACTTGACCAAGATCTTCTCCTGAGTGATACTTCCCCTCCACCTGGAGGAATGAACCTTTCCCTACAACCAGCTCAACACATTTGCAATGGTATTTAGATGCTCATAATAAATCCATATGCATCATAACTTTAGCATATTCATATAGCAATAAATGTAAACATATTTAATCTTTCAAAGCCATTTTATGCATTTATCAATACTTTCACATAATACCTATTTCAGTATTTCATTCCTTAGCAAGCATGTCAAACTCATGATTGCATTTACTAACCTATTTACCTATGAAGGTAAAAGTAAATCAGTAAGAAAAAGATGAGATGTAACATACTTCCCCCCTTGTGAATCATCATCCCCGATGATCTATAACACTTTAACATATAGACAAAGCTGAGTAAAGGTTTATGTTTACCCTTTTCATTTCATCTAATAATCATAAAAAATTCTTCCTATGTAGCACCACTCCTTGTAGACTTGTCCCTCCTGAACCTTGCATTGAGTGTCCTTGCTATCGTATAGGGAAAATTTTGTATGCCTCACACATACTTACTCTCTCAAAGATCTTACACATGGTAATTACCATTCCTCATATGTACATCTCATGTACAACATTATCTATATACCACATGACACCTATACCATAGTGACTAGAAAGCATGTTCTCATTGGCTAATGAATTTATCCTTAGTGTAATCTAAATAGAAAAGAAATGTCGGTGTATTGTACATTACACTGTGGGTCCCATCCCTCCCTTTGGTATTTAATCCTTGGACAACTCAGAAGTTGAGACCATCCATCACCTACTTATCTATTTTCTTTAACCAAAAAATAATTCTCTTGGCCACTTGTTAGTTTTGAGCACAACACTGCTCTTGGACATTTGTCAATTCTAAAAATAATGATACTACTTTATATTTCAAGCTTTGTATCTTCAAGGTTTCTTTGACAATTTCGATCATCTATTCCTTTTGGGAATCTTTTTTATCTAAGGTTAACCCCATTTCTTAGCCTATTTCAGCCTAATAGAGTTTTCAACCTTCCTTTCCATATAATGGATCAAATATCAATGTTAGAAGTTTATAAGTATTCAACAAATCATTCAAGATTTGGTTTACCACTTTTTCCTATTCGACTACAATAATATATTGAGCATTCGTTCAATTGAATGTCTCATAGTATGATCATGGTCCACACAACCTTATCATTATTTTCTCATTCACAACTGAGACAACCTTCTCAGGAATACTAAGCAACTACCTCACATAATATATTACTTAGGACTGAAATCCCATAAATCAAGTTTCCAACCAACGTTGGTTGCCTTGGTGAGTTTTTCCACCACAACATTATGTCAGTTTCGTTTACATAGATAGGTTAAACTATCTTTTGTTCTACCACTCCCCCTCTAGAATCTCAAGTGAGTACACATGTCTTGCCAATGATGACATATAGTCTTCATTTCCTGGCACACTGGAAAATAACTTGCTATATACTCAGTAGCATCTTCCTCCTTTTCTAGGTTATAGTGGTTCCTCATCTGAAAAATAACTTTTTCATTCCAATTTCCTACCTCTGACATCAATTTCCTCATTCCATTTTTTAATCTTCCAAAATTTTGGGTACATAGGTTCTTTTATATGCCATAATAGTCTATTCTTTGACTAAATGAAAACCTATTTTGTGGATCCATGCCACATAAGCATAAATCTTAGAAATTTTGCAAAGATAAATCCCATTAATCTTAGGACATCCATAACTTGGATTTCATTTGTCCTTGGGTAATTTCCAAAATTGTAAACCGATTTTCAAATCAATCTATCTTTTCTAATGAGAATCAGTACTAATTTTGAGTATTAATCCTTTTTCAATCATGTTAGTTCTTATAAGATATCAAATTTAATTGCATGCCTAATTACCAAACATGAACGTTTCTCATTAAATCAAGTAATTCACTTAATCACATAGGTGAGTCTCAACCTCATTATACCCTAATCCTAGGATAAAGTCATTAATCAATGACTAGTCCGATTATATATGTTAATTCAACCCTATATGTTCCAATCAAGACCAAGGGTACAACACAACCAAGTAAGTTATTCCCAACCCATAAGTATCAATGAGTAGTCTAGTACATATCTCAACCCAATAGGTAAAACTTAGCCTAAGGTTTCACTCTTTAATCAAATGATCTTCTCATCCCATATAAATGATCTTAAACCTAGGGTTTCATTCGAGTATAAAGTATGATAAAATGATCATTCCAATAAAGATATTTGATTTGTTTCACATAATGTCACATCATATCTTTCAAACCTTTACTTTTGCAATGCTATCCCTATCATTCCCAAGGTCCCTTAGTATAGTAAGCTACAGTATCAAGTCGCTTCACGACATGGATATATTTGACAATATGTAGTATTAAGTTACCTATGTATAGAAATAGCATCATTATCTAAATCCCCCATATAAGGTATATAGGAGTATAGAGACACTTTCTTCCAAATCATGAGTAATCTAGATCTTCCCTTTCCAATTCCATAGGAAATGATCTTCCCCTTTCATGATCAAGTTATCTGCATGTCCTTTCCTAAGGCATCAATGATAATGTCATTTGATCTTCCAATCAAATAAATATAAGGTATCGAACCATGATAATAGGTCATAATCCTTGACCTTTCCATTTATATTTCACCAAAAATTACAATACCTTATCCTTGTGGCCATGAAATACATGACTTAATTGTCATCAAGACTTACAAAATAGTCAAAAGTTCTTCCAAACCAAAAATATTTTCATATTTTTTGTTGGATGGGGTACTTAATCCGAGTCAATCGACTCTCTTTTCTTCCCCCCTTAGTGTTTCCACGATATTCCTTTGACTCAAAGTTGAACTCCTAGAAAACATTTTCTTTCTTTACATGATTTGTCATTCATTTTTGTAGGCTTTTTATTTCCTTTTTCTTGCCTTAATGGCATACCTTGAATATACTTTTTCCCAAAGTTAGATTTATCATTCATTTCTAATCCCGTAGATTCAACATTTTGGATTTTCAAATAGGTGATCTAATGAGTAATTAGCAACCTCACAAGCTAAGAAGCTCTCTAATATTCCAATTCTCCTTCCAATATCCTATTTGTGGAGGAATATACATACCCACAAAGCCTCTTTGGTTGATGTGTTATCAACTTAGAGTGTTGTTTCCTTACAACTCCTATAATTTTGACACATAGTGTCACACTATATTCCATTTCCTTTTGGAACCTCTAAACATATGTTGGTTTTTGTTGACACATTGGTGAGTTCTATTTATACTCCAACCAATCTATGTACTATCCAAACCCTTGTCAGGCCAACCCGATTTACTTTTTCAGGTTTCTTTCACATAATCACCTTTTTAAGTGACTTTGTATTGATGAAGAAAGGTTTTGGTTATTTTGTGTTCATCCAATTAGGTCAACCTAATTGATGAATACTATATTCTTGTATATATATAAGATACTTTGAGGAATGAAAGTGATACACATGAGAGTAAGAAGGAAAAGTGTGAGTGTATGTGCGAGCAAGTGAACAGAGGAAAAGATTAGAGACTAAATGCTTTATCAGTAGTACAGATTTGTTGAGCGATACAATACTTTATATTCTGAGCTTCAGTGGAACTAAACCCTACACATTGAATATGTATTCCATCAGTTCTTTCTTTTGGTAGTGAGCCACTATCATTGTATCTTGGTAGTGAGCCATCTTTTGTACTCAGGCAGTGAGCCTTTTAAGGATAGTGAGTGTTGGCAGTAAGCCCCGTAATATTTTGTATCCAGATATAATATATTGTGAGTTAACTAACACCATGGTTTTTCCCATTTTGGGTTTTCCACGTAAAAATCCTAGTGTTCAAATGTGAGATTGCATTGACTTGTTTCTATGTTCTCTCTTGTTGATACAACCAAAATTGTTATAATGGTTAAGTGAAGTTTATTATTAGTTTGTGGAATATTGATTCAACCCCCCTCTCAGTATTATAGATGTTCAACAACCTCTTGGATACATCCTTCATTGACTTTCTACTTTGATCTAAATTATGCCAACAATGCATACTCATAGATTCGTAGTGCTCTTTACTAAATCCAAGAATTTGTTATTGTTTACAACTATAAGTTGCTACTATTAAGGGGGTTATCTCATTTCTTCCCATCCCCTTATAGTCATATAGCTACTTTGTAGGATGAAGGTATATATTGGTTATTCTTCCTAACCTTCCTACATAACCCGATTGCATAATCTTTTGCAATCCAAGGAATATAATAATAAGTTGTTGGTTTAGGAGTTTCCACTCTAGGGATGAATCTTATCTAGTCCCAAACTTAAAAAAAAATCCAAGAATCTCATAATCCTTTCGTTCTTTGCACTTGCCACTTTGGCACAAGAACTTTTATACCATTATCTTTCGATAAGGTTCATGTAACACTTATGTAATGAGCTCATAGGTTTCAGAGCTGAACCTGGTAGCTCTTATACAACAAGTAACAACCCTGATGTTCTACACAGTAACTTTCCAATGTTTTCACCTTAAGAGAATAAATCATGATCTAAAAACATGTAGCAAAAAAAAAAATCTTTCCACAATGTGAATTACATGCACAATTGAAATAACACTATTTCAGAACTTCCCAGAACATAGAAATCATATTGAATGAACTCAAGTATATCATTCATGATTACATCCTTCCATATAAATGGGTACAAGATACATACATAGCTCAACTAAGCTTCAAACAATAAATATATATGGTCTATGATCCTCCTTTCAAATATCTTGGTCTTGTGTCACCTATTGAGGAGGAGAAGCATCACTCAAGTGCTTTTCCACCAACCAAAGACTTACTATGGTCCCTCACACATCTACCTCATAGTTGAGATGGACCTACCCTTTGATGAAAAGATTGGCTGGATAACCCCGTGCAATAACCACATTCAGCTTAGTATTGTTCCCTACATGACTAGAACTTGTGATGCTACAATCTCCAATTAGAATACACTACATGGACATGGTGAACTGATAGTGGAGCCAAAGGAAATCACACTGCTTTGTCCAAAGTGTTCTCACTTAGTACTTTGAGTGATGGTCATTATATTCATCTACACTTTATTAAGCTATATTTGACTTAAGGTCACTATAAACTATGCATAGGTATTTCCTCCAATGGGTAATCTTTAACCCCAGAAATAGCCTACTCCCCTTTTCTCAAAACATAATGGTAATTCTACCAATAATCCTAAGCACTAGTTACTCCAATGGATATTTATATCCTAGGTATAACATATGAGCTTATCTTTACATAAACAAGCTATTCTTTATAAAAGAAAAACTAGTCTAAAGTATAACTTTAAAATCTAGAGTATAGCTACATAAGCCTTACCTTAATCATAGATAAAATAACTGATTCCACTCAGTAAAATATCACACAATAAGTGATACCCATTTAAGACTATAGCCTTATCAATGAATGACCTCAATTGAATAATCATCATAACAATAGATGATTCCATTCAAGAGTATATGGTGCCGACGAAGAAAGGTTTTGGTTATTTTGTGTTCATCCAATTAGGCTGACCTAATTGATGAATAAGATATGCTTGTATATATATAAGATACTTTGAGGAATGAAAGTGATACACATGAGAGCAAGAAGGAAAAGTGTGAGTGTATGTGTGAGCAAGTGAATGGAGGAAAAGATTAGAGACTAAATTATTTATTAGTAGTACAACTTTGTTGAGTGATGCAGTACTTTATATTCTGAACTTCAGTGGAACTGAACCCTACACACTGAAGGTGTATTCTATCAGTTCTTTCTTTTGGAAGTGATCCAATATCATTGTATCTTAGCAATGGGCAATCTTTTGTGCTCAGGTCGTGAGCCTTTTAACGACAATGAGTCCTATCAGTGAGCCTCGTAATATTTTGTATCCAAATATAATATATTGTGAGTTAACCCTCACTATGGTTTTTCCCATTTTTGTTTTTCCACATAAAAATCTTGGTGTTCATGTGTGTGACTGCATTGACTTGTTTCTATGTTCTCTCTTGCTGATTCAACCAAAATTGTTATAATGGTTAAGTGGATTTTATTATCAACTTGTGGAATATTGATTCACACCCCTCTCAATATTCTGAATATTCAACAACCTCTTGGATACATCCTTCATTGAATTTCTACTTTGATCTAAATTATGCCAACAATGCATACTCATAGATTCGTAGTGCTCTTTACTAAATCTATTTTTTTTTACTGTTTACAACTATAAGTTGCTACTATTAAGGGGGTTATCTCATTTCTTCCCATCCCCTTAGAGTCATATAGATATCTTGTAGGATGAAGGTATATATTGGTTATTCTTCCTAACCTTCCTACATAACCCGATTGCATAATCTTCCGCAATCCAAGGAATATAATAATAAGTTGTTAGTTTAGGAGTTTCCACTCGAGGGACGAATCTTATCTAGTCCCAAGCTTAAACAAGTTTCCAACAATCTCATAATCCTTTCGTTCTTTCCACTCGCCACTTTTTCACAAGAACTTTTCTACCATTATCTTCTGATAAGGTTCACATAACACTTACGTAGTAAGCTCATAGGTTCCAGAGCTGAACCTAGTAGCTTTGATACAACAAGTAACAGCCTCGGTGTTCTACTCAGTAATTTTCTAATGTTTTCACCTTAAGAGAATAAATCACAATGTCAAAACATGTAGCAACAAAAAAATTTCTTTCCACAATGTGAATTACATGCACAATTGAAATAACACTATTTCAAAACTTCCCAAAACATAGAAATAATATTGAATGAACTCAAGTATATCATTCATTATTACATCCTTCCATATAAATGGGTACAAGATACATACATAGCTCAACTGAGCTTCAAAATATAATTATATATGGTCTAGGATCTGCCTTTCAAATATCTTGGTCTTCTGTCACCTATTGAGGAGGAGAAGCATCACTCAAGCAATTTTCTGCCAACCACAGACTTACTATGGTGCCTCGCACATCTACCTCATAGGTGAGATGGACCTACCCTTTGATGAAGAGATTGGTTGGATAACCTCGTACAACAACCACATTCAACTTAGTGTTGTTCCCTACATGACTAGAACTTGTAACGCTATAATCTCCAACTAGCATGCACTACACGGATATGGTGAAATGACAGTGGAGCCAAAGGCAATCGCACTGCTTTGGCCAAAGTGTTCTCACTCAGTACTTCAAGTAATGGTCATTAAATTCACCTACACTTTATTAAGCTATATTTGACTTAAGGCCACTATAAACTATGCATAGGTATTTCCTCCAATGGGTAATCTTAAAC
Organism: Sequoia sempervirens; assembly: GCA_007258455.2. Taxonomy (NCBI): domain Eukaryota; kingdom Viridiplantae; phylum Streptophyta; class Pinopsida; order Cupressales; family Cupressaceae; genus Sequoia; species Sequoia sempervirens. Next base: position 123,091,333 of record VDFB02270651.1, on the reverse strand, counting down.
ACTAGAAATAGCCTACTCCCTTTTTCCCAAAACATAAAGAGAACTCTACCAATAAGCCTAAGCACTATTTACTCCTTCAATGGATATTTCTATCCTAGGTATAACATATGTGTTTATCTTTACATAAACAAGCTATTATTTACAAAAGACAATATAGCTACATAAGCCTCATCTTAATCATACATTAAATAATTGACTCCACTTAGTAAAATATCACACAATAAGTGATACCCATTTAAGAGTATAGCCTTATCAATGAATGACCTCAATAGAAGAATCGTCATAACAATAGATGATTCCATTTGAGATTATAATCTACTTAACTAAAAGGGTTTAAGCTATGAGCCTACTCTTGTCAATATATGATAACTCTATATTTAAGAGCGCATTGCCACTAATCAAGTAGGAACTCTAACTCACTAGGTTTAAATATACCTCTCAACCCAAGAGTAACCCATTAGCTATCTAGTATAATCAAATAAATTTAGCTATGATTAACCCTTAAGCTACATTTTTTTATTCATATCTAGCATATTAATACCTAAGACAAACAATTCCCCTTATTACAGAGTAATTACAAGCACTTCACAAAATAGTATAAACAACTGAACTACTTCCTTTCAAAGCATGTACTATTTTTCCCTAAATGAAAGTATTCACAATAGACTAAATAAATCATTCATGAAACAATATTTCATAAGCTTAGACAAACAAAGGAAGATTATCCCCATGCCTGTAATTGCTTATCCAATCGATTGTTTGATGCATAGCTTCCAAAAGGCAGCAACTAGCTTTACTTTGACTTCACAAGCAACACCTTTATAAATCCTTCCTCACAAGTTGATAATTTTACTCCTCTCAAAATGATAAAAATCTCTTACAAAATACTCAATCTCACTTACAATATAGCAGAATAATGAAAATAAGAAGTGTAGTTGGCTTTGCAAATAGAATGCATAAAAATGCTTATGGAATGCGTCTCCAAAGAGAGAGATTGATTCTCTATTTATACAGCAGCATGGAGACTCCCTAGCCTACAAAAAAGGAAAGTGAATTGACAAAACCATCCATACAAATAAACTCACTCAACTCAGCTAAAAGGTGGCACACAAAAAAAGAGTATACTCAACAAAGAATGCCACAGATTGACCTCTTAAGTTGACAACAATATAAGACTATCTCAAATAGCACATTTTCAAATGATGACATTCAAATTTCTCTCCAAATGTACTTCTACAGTGATCAAAACTTATTAATATGGTGTCAAATAGGAAGCCTATTCACCCTATAAGTTGGTATGGATTTTCCCTTTGAATTGGTCTATTCCCAAAATACAACACTTGTGTATAGTCAACTAAGTCTATGATGAGTCACTTTGTATCATAAACCAGCTTTGACTAATTCATTGACTTGTTGTAACTTATCCTCTCTTTATGCATTTGAATTTACTAAGTCAAAAATATTCCAACTCAAGGCATTGACAAAGTCTTACTCCCCAAATCGACTTAATTGTTGCACTATATATTACATGTAGTTTGATCCTTATTCATTTGTGAATATGTATTACATTCAACATTTAAATCTGCATAGATATGATTCATGTGTTGGCATCGTCTATTGGTTCAATGACTTTTACGCACAACCTCAAATATGAGACATTCAATGAATATACCTAACCTCTACTAACTGCACCTAAATCCTTGCTTGGTGTGCTAACTTGGTGGCTTAATTATACATGTTTACATATATATGACACCCTATACTAAAACATAACTAGCACTATTTATATTAGCAACATTTATTATTTATAGATTATATGTAGTATATGTATATATATATATTGACCCATATGATAATAAATACTCCACATTCGATATCTTGAATGCATGACATCCATTTACTTAGCCATAAATAGTATTCATAGAATCCAATGCTTATATATATACATACATATATATACACAAAAACATTCAATTATAGTGATATATATCACTACTTTCATATATACGTAAGATAATAATATTATACATAATATCGATTATGTATATAAAATTATATGCATATTCCTTTATGCTCATGTATACATTTGTATACATGTATTTATGTATATATCTTATATATATGTGTATACATTTGATTACACAATCAAGAACATACATATTTACTATCTTATCAATAGGACATATATGTGTGATGTATATATACAATTACATGCATTCCACTTGTGTTCGCCTTATCGATACAAGCACAACAATATAGGAAAGAACTCACAAGGTCTAAACATATACATCATCCTAGAATGCACTCGACAGTAATCAAGACCCTTACTAATGCAAACACATCATGTCTAAAGGATGACTTACCGATTTCTACTACTATGTCTAGACTCTACCATTCTATTGTGAGTGTTTGTAAGCTCAAATAGGTTATGTTACTGGTTACCTGACCAAGATCTTCTCCTGAGTGATACTTCCCCTCCACCTAGACAAATGAACCTTTCCCTGCAACCAACTTAGCACATTTGTAATGGTAGTTAGATGCTCATAATAAATCCATATGCATCATAGCTTTAGCATATTCATATAGAAATAAATGTAAACATGTTTACTCTTTCAAAGCCATTTTAAACATTTATCAATACTTTCACATAATACCTTTTCCTGTATTCCATTCCTTAGCAAGCATGTCAAACTCATGATTGTATTTACTAACCTATTTACCCATGAAGGTAAAAGTAAATCAGTAATAACAAGACAGGATGTAACACTTACCACTTCTCCATTCTCATTCAATTTTTTCTAGAATACCGACTTAATTCCAGTAACATTCTTGTTTGTTGGTCTTGGGACAGGTTCCCAAGTTTGATTTTTCTCAATCTTTCTTCTTTCATAGCCTTGATCCAATAGTCATCCTTACATGCTTCAATCACTATTTAAGGTTTAACTTTAGAAAGTGAACATAGACTTACCTATTCTTCAGTCATAACATATTTTCTCTTGTCAACACATCTTTGCTTTTGTCACCAATGAAATGATCTTCTAAATGATTCTTTTGGACATACTTAGGAGTCTTTGGGATCCTTTTTCAGAGCTTCTTCCTCTTCAATCTAAACTTCTTTCTCCTTGCCCGCATCTTTGTCATTTTATTTGCAAGAGGACTCATCTAATTCATATCCATCTATCACCACAAAATTCTTCTATAAGTCTTCATCCACTTTGACATTTTCACTTTCAATAATCTTCTTCAATCTCTTGTTGTAGCATTGGTAAGCTTTTCTTCTTGTAGAATATCCAAGGAAGATACCTTAATCTAATCTTGTATCAAACTTTCCTAAGTTTTCTTTATCTCTTCTTATATAACACTTCCTTCCAAAAAATATAAAGTATTTGATAGTAGGATGTTGGAATTTTGTGCCTCAATCTCACACGCTGAAACCTCTGAGTAAGCATAGTCACTATGACTGCTGAGATGTCTGGCCGATCTGCCTCTGATCTTAATCTATCAGCTTGTCGGTGTGACTTCTGAAATCTCTCAGCGATCGGTCTGGTGGCATCGGGGAGACACGGTTAGTGTCTCACTGACATGCGAATACTGTTTGAATGATTTTGACCGATTGGAAGACTGTCCTACGTGGTGTGACTTGGACCTGTCAGAGAAGGCAGAATGTGAACCATTTGTTGTTGTGATCTGATAGTTGAAAATGAACCAATTCAGAGAGGCAATTGAGAATGAATGTATAGAGGGAGAGTGATAGAGTGAGGGCCGAGGGGCTGGCTGAAAGGCCGAGGCCATAAGGCTGAAATAGGAAAAATAAGAGGTAGGGTTATGCTGCCAAAATCTCTCTTGATCAATAACTGAATTCCATGGTTGATATCTTGTGTCGATCTGTACTGTATATTGTTTAAGGGTATTGCAATAGTACGAAGATTGTTTGGTTTGAGAGGTTGATCAGGAAATGTACAGAGGGAGAGTTATCTACCAGGATTGTTTCTAGAATGAACAAGTTGTAATCTCTGAAAAGGCTATGAGCCTGAATTGTATTGTAACCTCTTGTTGCTGAATAATAAAGTGGCTCAAACTTTGGAGGGTGGGGTTTTTTACCTGAAAGGGTTTTCCCCACGTAAACCTGTGTGTTCTGGTTTTCTATCTTATCTTTCATCTGTTTTGGTTCTGTTTCTAGAATCTGTTATTGCTTGCTGTTGAATTTACATGTGCTTCTCTCAGAAAGATTAATGTGGGAAATGAATTGTGTCTATTTCCGCTTTAGGACATAGTTTCTTGTGTCTTTGTGGCAATCTAATCAAAATTAAAGTTACCAAAGGCACTACTGTTCTTGGAGGTTTCTATAAGATGCCGTAAATTTCCCTTACATAGGAATCCTTCCATACCACAACTCATAGGGAATCTTTGCACTATTTTCTCTTGCTTGAACTTTGTTAAGAATGTAGACAACAGTATGAGTTGCTTATCTCTAGTAGACTTCTCATAGGTTTTATTCTTTGATCATTGTTCTTGCAACTTCCTTAACAATCCTATTCTTTCTTTCAGCCACTCCATTGTGCTAAGGAGTCCTATGGATAGATAAATACCTCTTTATCCCACGATTCTCACAAAAATGTTAAACTCATTGAAGATGAACTCTTTGTTGTGCCTATAGCACACACGCCCTGTTTAGACCGGGGACCCCATCTTTTCTTTTCGCCTTTGTCAAGTCATTTTTTCCTTTGCCTCATTTTTTGTGCCCCTATTTTTAAGCTTAAGTTGGTCACATGTAGTAAAATCATCAAAATCCACATTGACCAAATTCACCTATCCAAAATATGTTAAGTCTTTCACCTTTACGGATGTGGACCTGTGGGTTTCCCTTAGCATTTTGCCACTACGTCTACTTAGCATCACAAGCCTGCATTTGTGGGTCTCCCTTTGTGAAGGGTTGTTATTGACTCACCCTTAAGTTGCAGCCAAACTGACCCCTCCACCCACATTGTGGATCTTGCATCATCCTTTGTTACCTGAGTCTCCATCCAACTGCCACACCCATTCGGGTTTCTGCAAATGCACCAACCCAACCATCACCAAAATGAAATTGAATACATGCATTAATGATGAAAAATTCTATAAATAGAAGCACCAGGGCTGTCATTTTCACCCTATGATTTCAAAATTTGGAAGGAGAATCAGGAGTTCCCAATTGCACAAGATCTCGAAGCAAATCAAAGTTGCATTTCCTTCATATTTTTGCATGATCTCCAAGGTAGGTTTGCATTATTCCCGTTGATTGTCTAAATTAATTCAAATGTTCTTTGTGCAAACTAGACTAGGGTTTAGCAAGCGTTTAAATTTTGAAATCGAACCTTTCTTTGTCGCATCAATCTTACCAAAGCCTCTCGAGTATTCAACCCAAGACCTGCAAGTTGACCTTAACATTCAAAACCCTAGGCATTGGTTGAAATATCACAAAATTATGTCTTGCTAGATGATGCTCTCCTTTCGTCATTCTTCACATGGTAGATTAAACCCTACGGCCCGCACCATCACACTCATCGTCCTTAATGGTGATTGAAAAAATCTTGGAAAATTGGATAAGTCATCAACCCTATTCAGGATTTTCCATGCAAGCTTCCACTTGTAGACAACCCCTACCCCATCATCGTTCCATAACGACAAAGTAACTTCTCTGTTCTATAATGTGGACCCTATGACACTAGCCTCCATCATCATTACAAGGCCATTTCATGTAGAAATACCAAGATAAATCCCTTGCGGGTGGACCTCTGCGGGTGGCCATCTATAGGTCGTTGCTAGCTCATCGTTGCTATCTTACAACCAAATGTCCACATCTTCTTGCATCACAGATTCTGCGGTAGGTATTTCCTTCTGTCAAAATCTAAAATCTTCTAGATCAAACTTAAGTCTGTGTGGTCACTATGGGCCCATCTATGCGAACCGCCACATGCGAAATGTCATCACTTTAAGGCCATTCTTTAATGGTGAACATGTCACGATGGCCCGATAATCTACCTCCGCACTTTCCAAAGCGATGAAACTCTAAGGCACAACTCACAACACCCAATGAACCTATGTTCCGCAATGTAGACTTTCAAATGTGGAACACTATCTCCCAATTTTTTCTACTTAATAGCCTAATCCTAACATCCTCCCACCTCACGGTGCCCACACATTCCAAACTCGCAAAAGCATCAAGGCCTAATCTAATGAGTGTATGTGCCTCATTAGCCAATTACACACATTCCTAATCATTACATTAGAGATCTTCCTTCCAAACAACCATTCAAAAATCTCATTGTGGGTGGTAGTTTGCAGGATTCTATGACCCTAACACTATCCTACTCTACACTACCCCGACGACTTCCACCCAAGGGAAACATGCATCCCTGGGCCCACATTTACCCAAATGACCAAAATGAGCTCCAAAGGATTGATGATGATGAATTTTATGATCTTTCAATGATATACAAATCGATCTGACACTCAATTTGTAGGATTTGATTGACACTTGCCCGAATTTAGGTGTAAATGCACTTACTGCATCTTTTGCATGTAGGATTTATGGAACTTGTTGCGGGTCCATCAGGGAGGCCCACTGAGAAAGCTGACAAAGGAAAGAAGCTTGCTCACGTGCCAAGAGGAAAGGAAGAAAAGGAAAAAATGAAGTATCAGTTCAACAGAGTGGAGTGTACCTCCAATCTCTTCTCTACTTGGGACTCAGTGTCAGATACAAACCTAGGACATGTGAATATTGATGATTTCAGGAAAAGGGTGATTGCTAACCCTACCACAGCAAATGCATGAAAGATCAAGGCAAGCAGTCTCACCAAGGTAGCTAGTTTTCCTCTTGCACTAATTGCCCCAGAGCTGGTCATGACCTGTTAGGAATGTTATCATTCCAATAGGAAGATCATTAATAAGGATGGAAGGGTATTGGAAGACTTTTCTACTAAATCTATTGGTCGAACATTCAACATCCCCACATTTGATTAAATTGAGGAAACAAAGAAGGAATTTGTTGAAAACATGTGGAAATAAGACCCTCTTGGTTGCAAAAGAACAATAAATTGACATTGGTTGAAAGACAAGAGGGACAACACCAACAAAGTACCCAAGGAGCTATTCAAAAGTGATTTCTTAAAAGAATACAATGATCTAGTTACTCTTTTGAGCAGAGTAATGGGCTTGACTGCCTTCTTCGAGGAGTGGATATTCTACTTCGTTGAGGAGATCATCTGAGGTGAGGTCAAGTTCCACTAGGCCAAAACGATTAGCGAAAATATGCACAATCAACTTATGTCTGGAGTGAAGAAAACCTCTCAATTTTACATGACTTCATATATGGTATACCTCCTGACGGAGAAGCTCCCATACAAAGGACTCTTCTGTACAGGCCCACTAGGGACAAAGAGAGGAGAGCATAAAGTTTTACTTTTATCCTCAACTACAATATAGAAACTTCAAAATAGATTACAAGAGGGTGAATGATGCCCTCATTGTGCACATAATCAAACTCCTGGGAGGAGATTTTGGGAGAAGGGTATCACACAATGCGAAGGCATTCATCAAGTGATTTGGGTATCTCTTCATACAGTTCCCAAAGTTCACATACATCAGGGAAAAAGGGTTCTCAGGGAAGCCATACTAGTTACCACGCTACCCTATGATCACATCATCTTACTGGAGGTTTCTCGGCAGCTGCAGACTATCCACACACTGTTGAGCGATAAACATTGAGATGGGATTTTGTATCCTCTAACCTTTAGGAAAGGAGTGTACTCTTGCCCCGCGACCCAATGTGCATAATACTCAAAGAAAGAATTGGTGGAGTATAACTTGGATCTCCACACAAACCGAGGAAGGATGGACCCTTATGGAAAATTGAACAAATGGGTTGGAAGGTAATATGCCCACCAACCTCATGTTGAGGACCTTTGGGCCAATTGCAATAATGCAAAGGAAGTGTGAATGAGGCACTATATGAGGATGACAACCCAGTTTTTGAAGTCAGTAAATCTATTCCTCATGCCTAATCAGATAGTGGAGGAGGATGACAATATTATTGATGATAGATACAATGTTGTGGCCAACTTGCCCCTACCTGTCATTGATTGGAATGAAGAAGAGATCACTAACCTTGACATCCTCACCTAGCCCATTGAAACTAGAACAAGGCAATGGGTAGATGAACAAATTTTTCAACTCAAGGAATAGGGCATTGAGCTAACATATGGTGAGCTTGAGGATGAGCTTGAAAGTGAAATTTATAGTGGTGCAACTATTGGATCATTAGAAGAAGCACCCAAACCCCCACTAGCCACAAGATCTAAAAAAGAGGAACGATGCACCTGAGCATAAGCCTAAACAAAAGGTGTACTCTAGGAAGCCTACTAAGGGGAAATTTTCTAAAAGAGAAAAGAGAATGGGGACATCCGTGCTAGAGATGCCTAGCATTCACGAAGAGGGACGTCATGAAGAAGAAGATATTGAGTAACCACACTCACCACCTACCACTTCCACTCCCACTACCACTATGGTTGTTTCCATTCCTCCACCTCCCTCTTCTCAAGCTTTGTCAGTTTCATCTTTGCCAACTGCGGACATCTCTTTCCACCTCACCTTCACCTCATTGACTGCTTTGGTAATAAAACTTGACTCCTCCTCCTCCTCTACTTCCCTGTTGTCATCCTCCTCAGTCCTACCTCCACTACTTCCCTGTTGTCATCCTCCTCACTCCTACCTCCATTACCCACATTTTCTCCTCTACCACCATCCATTCCATCAATTTTTGTGCCACTACCTATCCTGCCACAAGCTTTCATGACATATATGCAAAACATGCCCAGTGAACTATCTGGGGTAATCCTTGACCCCAAAGTTCAGGCTCTAATGGCCCAAATTGTTGCTTCCCTACCTCTTCCTCCACTACCTTCCGAGTCGCCAAAAATGGAGGCCACAATTCAGATCTTAGAAGAGATGGAAAGATGCCACATAGAGCAACATAGAGAGGTTGCAAAAGATATAGCTAAAGAACCCAAAGATTCTAATCGAGACGATTAATTTGAGCACCCAGAAGGTGGGCTAAATATAAACTTGGAAAAAGTGGCTTTTGATGAGAAGAGGTCACAAAATTTTGGGGAGGATGCTAAGGCTCTTGGTGAACATTATGTGATAGAAACATTAGATCAAGAGTTAGATGAAGAGTTTCCCTAGTAACATGAAGAAGCAATTGAAAAGGTTGATCCTAAAAAGCATCGCTCTGTGGAGAAAATAGATACTGACCTAGATTGGAGATATTAGAGAAGTCTCCACTAATTGGCCAAGAATAGGGTTCGATGCAAGAAGTAGTACCTGTTGAGAAGAAGGAAGAAAAAGATAAAGATAAAGAAGAAGAAGAAGTGCCAGAAAAGAGCTTTGAGCCTAGGCACCATGTTGAGATTGAACAAGAAGAAGGGAAAGCACCCCAAGTAGAAGGCATCACTGAAGAGAATGTAGCTTCTATCGAGCCAAACAATGGGAAGGCTATAGAGATAGAAGGCCCCAATGAATGGGGAAAGAATGATGAAGAAGCTCTTGGTAATGAAGAGGATGAGCCTCCAAAGGACGAAGAAGAGGAGGGGGATCATGAATCACCCAAGGGTCAAACTAAGATCCCTAACTGGCTAGAGAAATAGTTGAAGAAGAAGGCTCTTGTGGCCGCATAACCTAATCAAGCCTAGAGGAAATCTTGGCTTGAGCTCAAAAAAGGACCAAAAAAGAGAAGAAGCCCAAAATATGCTACCATGTCACAATGGATGCCTCCAAGCCCCAAATGATACAAGTTGCCACCCCAGTAGTCAGTGGAGGTACAAGAACTATACAAGGAAAAGAGCATCAAATATCCACCATTAACCTAGGCCCAACAACCTGAGAACAAAACATTAATGACTTGTAGGGGTCGGTGGCCACCATCATAGAAAATATGAACAAAGATCAGTCCACCAAAGAGGAGCTAAAAGTACAGGTGGTAGATCTCATTGCCTGCATTCAACAATGGAAATCTATTAAAGAGGAGACCCCAACCAAATGATTAGCACCACCATCCTTAATCTCAAAAGAGGATTTCAACAAAATGGAGAAAAGAAAGAATTTGACCAAGTCCATGATAGATTGGCTCGATAAGGTGATATATAGTGGAGACAAGGGGATTGACCATGCAGTCACAATGTATAACAGGTTTTAGATCTTAGGGAAAGACATAGAAAACATGATGAACACCTAAAAGGAGTTCCCAAAAACCTACAAGATCACTTATCCTAAGTTGGAGTGCATCCTTAAGCTTTTATGAGATATCTGGGAAAAGAAGCTGGAAATCCAAAAGGACTATTGGTTGGTGGAGACCTGGTTAATGAACCTAGATTACAAAAAGGAATTTTTAGAGAAGGTATTGCATGTCCTCGAGGTGGATCACGAATGGGTTTTCGAGCATCAGGATGATAGCACAAAGTATTTGAAGTTGATGACTGATTTTGAGGTGCCTATTGTGGAGCTAGATTCAAAGAGAGTCAAGCCTTTGTGCCACTGGAAAATGGAGCAAGGATCTAGTGACACATTTTCACCAAAGTTTATGGATTTTTTTGTGAGGGCTTTCATTCAAACTAAATAGATCATTGAGGAAGGGTCAAATATTTCACAAATTCAGAAAGAAATCACTGAGAGAATTAAGAGGATGCCCTTCCAGATCCTCAAGTTTGAGCTCTCTAAGGAAAAAAAACTTGTGGATATGTTTGGAAAGTTCATGGAGTATGCAAACGCTCAGAGAGCAGATGGAAATCCCATCATAGATGAGAAATACTTGTCAAAATAGGTGTAAAATTGGCAGGCACTATAGGACAAAACAACTACAGTGTCAAGGCCAGTAAAGGAAAAACTAGGGAAAAAGACAAGAATGTATTTTATATTGCTATATATTTGGGGGTAGGTGAAATACTAATTTAAAATGAATCTGAACCACACAATGTAAATCAATCTTTTCCATTCATTTTACTTTTAGATAATTATAAATAGGGGCATCCTCTTATTTTCAAAGAGAGATGAGTTGTTGTGTAAAGGCATGCTGCAAAAAATTAATGAGAATATTATTAATGATAATAAGTTTCCACAATCCATATCATAAGTTTGAATAGCTTTTGGATTCGATTGTGTGTAACGTTTTTAGCATCAATGTTTCGGATGACACTACATGATCCATCATCAGGATGAAAGAGAGCAAGAGAAATGAAAGGATAATTGCGGACTTAAACAAGATAAAAAGAAGAGAGGAGGGGGAAGGTAAGGTTGCACGTAGACCAAGGGCAAGAAAAAAGATGAGGAAGAACAACAAATTAGTGAAAAAATAAGACCAATTAAAATGAGGGAAGAGAGAAAGAAAGAAACTAAGAAAGATGAAAAATCATAGAATTATGAATAAAATGCAAAGAAGCAAGGAAACACATAAATACAATGAAGAAGGAATAAATGCAAATAGATATAAATATATCAGCTCAAAAAAGGGAAAAAGAGGGATAAAGATAAAAGAGAAAATGAATAAACCCAATGATAAAAATTTCAGAGAGAAAATGTAAGGAGATGGAAAAGTTAACAATAAAGGAAGAAAGAAAATTAACAAATGAAAAGAGAAAAGGAAACAAAGAGAAAAAACTAAATAAATCTACAAATAAAAAACACTAAAAAAAGAATATAAATATTTTGATTAAAAAAGAAAAACCAAAGAATATAAAGATATGCAAGGATAAAATTAGACAAGGGAAAAAGAACAAACCAAAGAATAGTAAAGTAATAATGTCAATGAAAATAAGGGAAGAAAATGGGTAAAGAGAATAAGAATAATGAAACCTTAAGAAGGAAAACAAGAAACGAAAAAAGAAGAATAAAAGATAAAGGAAAGGAATAAAAGAAATTAATAATAGATAGATAAAAGAGAAAGAAAAAACACTCAAATAAGAATATATATATATATATATATATATATATATATATATATATATATATATATATATATATATATATATATATATATATGTATATAAGGATAAAAAGAGCAAGAGAAACCAAAGAATATATAAATGAAATAACAAACAAAAAAATAAGAAAAAACAAAATGAATTTGTAAACCAAAGAGAAAATATAAAGAAGAAAACGACTCTTAAAGGAATAAAAAAGATAAGAAAGAAAGAAAAAAGGATAAATGATATAACACACATGAAAATAAGATAAAAAAATATAAGAATAAACACAAGAAAAACCATATGAATGTCAACTCCAAGAAAGGAAGGAAAACCACAAGAATAAATCCAAGAACCTGCAAGAATAAAAACAAAGGAAAAGAGAGAATGAAAAGCGAAAAAGGAATAATAGAAAATAATATATATAAAAGAAATTCATTTTGTTTTTTGAGAAAAAGAAACTAAAGCAAAGGAACAAAGAAAGAAAATACAAAATGGAAAGCAGGAAGATAAAAAAGCCAGGGCGCAAAAGAACACAACTATCAAGACAAGACTAAGGAGAAAGAGAAAGAGAGAGGAACAAGATGAAAGGAGGAAGAGGAGGACGAACATAAGGAGACACCAAACTGCCTGAGGGGGAGAAAGGTTAGAGAGAGAGGAGGAAGATGAAGGACGAGAAAGGGGGGAGGAGAGAGATAAGAAAAAGAGGGAGGGGGGAAGGAAGGGTACACAAAAAGGCTAGGACTAAACTTCATTGCAAAGGTTAGAAAGTAAGGGTTGCCAAGCATTACTAACACCCCAACCCTCATCACGGTTGAGGTTAGTAGGGTGGTTGCTAATGTGAATGGCTTCCATGAGCTTCCTTTTGAAAAAGTTGTCTTCTTTGCACAAGATCTGAGTGTTTTCTAAGTATATGTGGTGCTTAGTTGTAGAAGAGTGGTTCGCAAGTGCTGATTTGACAACTCGTTCATGTTTGATGTCCGCACTGTGCTCCTTAATTCTTGTGCAAAAAGAATGACCCGTTTCACCTATATAAGGGATACCACACGAGCAAAAAACCTTATATATCCCGGACTCAAGTAATATGTCTCTCGAGTCCTTGAGAGAGGGGAGACAGTGTTTTATTATGGAGAAAGGTTTGAAAGCACAATGAAGTCCTTTCTTCAAAAGGATCTTCGAGATTTTTTGGGAAATACCTTCAATATAAGGAAGTGCAGCACCAGGGAGGAGATCAGGCTTGGAGGTGGAGGAATTGGAGTGGAACATCTCCCTAGCATGGCTGAAGGCTCTAGAGATCTGCTTGCTATTGTAACCATTAAGGATGAAGACTTTACGAAGATGGGCCAACTCTTGGTCCAGGTAATCATCATCACAGATACAAAATGCCCTCAAGGCGAGGGTTTTGAGGATACCACTTTTTTGAAAAGGGTGGTGATGAGAAGATGAGTGGAGATAGAGGTCGGTGTGGGTGGCCTTACGGAAAACCCGACGACCTAGGGATCCATCAAATTTTTTAACAAGCAAGAAGTCGAGGAAAGGGATTTGGCCATTATATTCAATCTCCTTAGTAAAGGAGATACAATGGGCCAAGCTGTTGAGGTGGGCATGAAATTCTTCTAATTGGTCGAGCCCATGTGGCCAACAAACATTGGTGTCATCTACATATCGCTTCCACCATTTTGGCTTGAGGGGGAAGGAGAAGAGGGCTGACTCTTCAAACTACTCCATGTAGAGGTTAGCAATGATAGGAGAGAGCGGAGAACCCATGGCCACACCATCAACTTGTTCATAAATGACATTTTGGGAAGAGAAGAAGGTGGATTTCAGGCACAACTCTACGAGAGAGGCAATTTCATTATTATTTTTGCGCCTAATAATCTCAATGGCGTCGAGGATGGGAACCTTGGTGAAGAGAGAAACTACATCAAAGCTCACTAAGATGTCATTATTGTCTAGCTTGACGTTCATCATCAATAAACAACAAAGAACATGAGCAAGGAAGATATCAAAAGGAAGCTCATGGAAGCCATTCACATTAGCAACCACCCTACTAACCTCAACCGTGATGAGGGTTGGGGTGTTAGTAATGCTTGGAAACCCTTACTTTCTAACCTTCGCAATGAAGTTTAGTCCTAGCCTTTTTGTGTACCCTTCCTTCCCCCTCCCTCTTTTTCTTATCTCTCTCCTCCCCCCTTTCTCATCCTTCATCTTCCTCCTCTCTCTCTAACCTTTCTTCCCCTCAAGCGGTTTGGTGTCTCCTTATGTTCATCCTCCTCTTCCTCCTTTCATCTTGTTCCTCTCTTTCTCTTTCTCCTTAGTCTTGTCTTGATAGTTGTGTTTTTTTGCGCCCTGGCTTTTTCATCTTCCTGCTTTCCATTTTGTATTTTCTTTCTTTGTTCCTTTTCTTTAGTTTCTTTTTCTCAAAAAACAAAATGAATTTCTTTTATATATATTCTTTTCTTTTATTCCTTTTTCGCTTTTCATTCTCTCTTTTCCTTTGTTTTTATTCTTGCAAGTTCTTGGATTTATTCTTGTGGTTTTCCTTCCTTTCTTGGAGTTGACATTCATATGGTTTTTCTTGTGTTTATTCTTATATTTTTTTATCTTGTTTTTGTGTGTGTTATATCATTTATCCTTTTTTCTTTCTTTCTTATCTTTTTTATTCCTTTAAGAGTCAGTTTCTTCTTTATATTTTCTCTTTGGTTTACAAATTCATTTTGTTTTTTCTTATTTTTTTGTTTGTTATTTCATTTATATATTCTTTGGTTTCTCTTGCTCTTTTTATCCTTATATATATATTCTTCTTTGAGTGTTTTTTCCTTTATCTTTTATTCTTCTTTTTTTGTTTCTTGTTTTCCTTCTTAAGGTTTCATTATTCTTATTCTCTTTACCCATTTTCTTCCCTTATTTTCATTGACATTATTACTTTAATAGTCTTTTGTTTGTTCTTTTTCCCTTGTCTAATTTTATCCTTGCATATCTTTATATTCTTTGGTTTTTCTTTTTTAATCAAAATATTTATATTCTTTTTTTAGTGTTTTTTATTTGTAGATTTATTTAGTTTTTTCTCTTTGTTTCCTTTTCTCTTTTCATTTGTTAATTTTCTTTCTTCCTTTATTGTTAACTTTTCCATCTCCTTACATTTTCTCTTTGATATTTTTATCATTGGGTTTATTCATTTTCTCTTTTATCTTTATCCCTCTTTTTCCCTTTTTTGAGCTAATATATTTATATCTATTTGCATTTATTCCTTCTTCATTGTATTTAGGTGTTTCCTCGCTTCTTTGCATTTTATTCATTATTCTATGATTTTTCATCTTTCTTAGTTTCTTTCTTTCTCTCTTCCCTTATTTTAATTGGTCTTATTTTTTCACTAATTTGTTGTTCTTCCTAATCTTTTTTCTTGCCCTTGGTCTACGTGCAACCTTACCTTCCCCCTCCTCTCTTCTTTTTATCTTGTCTAAGTCTGCAATTATCCTTTCATTTCTCTTTCTCTCTTTCATCTTGATGATGGATCATGTAGTGTGATCCAAAACGTTGATGCTAAAAACTTTATACACAATCGAATCCATAAGCTATTCAGATTTGAGAATATTATTGTTTGATGGATTATTGAGTTTTCTTCTCATGTGTGCATGATTCATTCTCCAATCTTAGATTTTAGCTTTGTAGTTGTAGTTTTAAGTTTATTTAGTTGTTACTGTATGTTGTGCTTTAATGGTGAAGAATTTTATAGTGTTTATATCTTCCTTGCTCATGTTGTTTGTTGTTTATTGATGATGAATAGCTTTGTAAAGTTAGTCTGAGCTTCATTTACATTGTTTCACTTCAAACTCGGCTATTTTTCATACTTTAATGGTGAATGGATGGTTGAAAATATACAGACCTTAGAAGATTGCACTTGTTTCATGAGACTGTAGGCTGCTCTTGGTTAAATGGAACTTAGTTTTAGGAAGGTTTTCCATTGTAGCATCCTCCATTATTATTGTTCAACATTAGTTGCAAGTCTAGGAAGTTTCTTATCCCTTTTCCCTTTCGACTTTTCTTTAAAACTGAAGTTTAAAAAAAGTTCCAGCATCATTGTAAAGCCAAATCTTATGACAAACATGGAGTTTTAGATTGTTGTTTTGAACTTGCAGCAACTATTCTACATTTCCAAAATTCACAAACTCCATTTGCAAGACCCAATTCCCTCTAACTTATTGACCATAAATTCCTTTTGAGATTACCAACAAATCACATCAACCAGATGAATTATTTCAATGTTAGTCATGACCTGACACCGGAGAGACCTTAGGGTGATTTTTAAAACTTAGTTATAGAAATTACCTTTCAAGAGAGGTAGCATACTTGTGTACTTCATGTGCTGAGAAGTGCTAAAACACCCATCAATAGAACTGGAACTAGAAGGAGGGAAACCAAGCTAACCTTGATCGAATTGGGTTCTCCTCCCGTCAATGTTTTCATAGGGTGCTTAGATCCACACTAGACAAGGGAGAGTTTTAAGAGTTAAAGACCCCTACCAAGGCTAAGAGAGCCAAGAAAAAGGGAGAAGCATCAGCCTCAGCCCCATCCACTTAGCCTCCATCTCCTCTATCTCCTTTCATCCATCCATCTCATTCCTCCCCTTCACTCCTGAGAACACTTCTATCCTCCCAGTCACTCCAAACTACATTTGCACCCCTCACTTCCCACATCCAAGGTGTTGTCCCAGCCTCTACACTTCACTTCCAAGGCACTGCCCCAACTGCTACCCCATTGTAGCCTCAAGTTACTGTAGCGCAACAAGTGCAACCTCTACCTCCCACAATGGATTGGTTGGGTAACAACCCATCTCCATTATCCTTCAATGACTACCATGACATGCCCAAGAATAGAAAGATTTTGCAACAATTTCCACCAACGTGATCCGCAAAGGACAACATAAGAGCATATCAAGATCTTCCAAGCAGCTTTGAAGGACATGTAGATTGAACACGAAGACGTGGCTTGTACACTCTTCCCTTACTCACTGAGGGATGAGGCTTTCTATTGGTACATTCATTTACCAATTGGATCCATTACTACTTGGGACCAAATGAAGAATGCGTGCTTACAGAAGTTCAAAGATCCCATCAGCCCCAATGAATTATATCAGCAATTTATGTCCATCAAAAGGGAGGTCAGTGAACCAATTAGCTCATTCAATGACTGATTTCATAGGGCTTTCATGAAGTTGCAACTGCCCTATGTGGTTAATGATGCATATGCTCGACTGGTGTATGATGTCACCTTAGATAATCTTAAATTTTCCTTGGCCAAAAGGATGCACCCACCACCTACCAAGTTAGTGGATGTGTATGCAAAATAGTCACAACAAGCACAGACTTGGGGCAACATATTGTGGGTTTGTTTCCCTCATTAGGACCAGGTGCTTACCCAAATCAAATCCAAGGGCTTACCCATACCTTGGCCCATCAGATGACTATGTTGAATCAAGTCCCTCAGTTCTCAATAGTGCCACATCTAGGGCAACCGTTGAATCAACTACCTTTAGTGCCTCATTACTTGTAGTCTTCATAGTAGCAAGCTTATGCTCAACAACCTCAAGTTCATTCATACTTGCAAGGCTCCAAATTCCTAGTTGCTCAGCAAAACCAACTTGTGACACTTGTATTCCTTTAGAATTCAGTGCCACAACATAATAACACCGAGAAGGATTGGATTGATGAGCTGACCAAATTGGTCAAGAAGTTGTTTACAGAGATGACACATTTGAGCAATCAAATTAACCAATTGCAAGGCTCTCAAAGGAGAATCCAAGCCAACCTTAATCGAGACAACCATGATCCAGGTGCATCTTTTGGATAGAATTATGAAAGAGGTCATAATTCAGGGTAGAACTTTGAAAGGAGGCCTTCACAAAGGAAAAATGGAACTTGAAACACTAGGAAGAACAACGGAGGCATCCCACACCCCTTGATCAACTAGGTCATGCTGATAAGTCTACAAGTGAAGTCTAATTGTCTGAGGCTACCCTATTGGGATGGTGTCGAATCCACAACACAAACATGCATTCTGAATTAGATTGCCTGAAATTTCAAACTATCACAAAAAAATTCAAGTGCAAGTCCAAAATGTAGTTGATGGCTCAGGTTGTCAAGATTTAGTTCCTTCAGAGCCATATGATTCCTCAGTGCTAGTGGTAAACCAAGCTCCTTTCCTGCAAAGTGATAGTAACACACCTGAGAAGGAGGTTGCACCCAAAGACAAAGAAGTGAAGGGGGTAAGTAATGAAAGCTCCTTATCTCAACTTTTTGATTTAGTAGATAATGGCCTCGTAGATGATGAAGAGCCACGTGAGGATGAGGTTCAAATATTTCATCAAAGAGAAACCTCATACAAATTAAGGAATAGACAAGTTGGTGGTCCTTTCACTACCTCCACTCCTCCCAACAACTTCAATACTTCACCTAACCCTAACGCTAGCAATAATCCCACTTATCCCCACATTCCTACCCAATAATTTAATAGAAATAGGCTGCAAAATCAAACTCAAGACCAACCTACTAGTTCTTCCCAAGGAAAATCTTCTAAAGCAGAGGTTGAAAAATGGGGGAATACATAGCCAAAGAATTCAAGAAGGTTAAGTTGAGCCTTTCCACCTATTAATTACTCAGAGTCCCGACTATCAGAGATGCCTTCTTTAGAATGCTCAAAGGGACTGCTCCATCCAAATAAACCCAAGAATTTCCAACCAAGAGGGTTTCATTTGACACCTCCCAAAGTGAGTCGGTGATTACGGAAATCTTAGGAAAGAAGCCTGATTAGCCCCCGAATCAACAAGTAAACAAGCAAACAACTAAAGAGAAGAATCAAGTATGGACTAAGGAAAAGACCAATGATAAGGATAAGGCTGAAGTAGCCTAGGCTAATGTTTCAATAGGGATATTCCAAGGGAAATTGGAGACCCCTCCTTTCCTGAAAATGATTAGAATATTCAGAAAGAACCTACATAATTTCCTGCTTAATTCAAGAGCCTTAGTCAATGCCATGCCATTGGTAGTCTGCAAAGCCTTGGGAATAACTCCAACCCCCTCCCAACAGAAGGTGACACAACTGGATAAGACAAAAGTAAACATAGTTTTGGAATTGAACAGAATACCCATGTAGATTGTGATGGAACCAAGAGTCCAACAAGTTATAGACATCCAAGTTGCAAATATCCCAGACACCTACGACATAATACTCAGAAGGGACTTCACCCAAGCCTTGAACAATCATTTTACACTAGACCATTCCCACCTGTGGCTTCCTTGAAAGGGATTTCCTAATCAGATCTGCATTGATTGAGAGCCTTGAATGAAGTTCATGATCACAAAGTACAACGACACAAATGAGGTGTTGTTCATAGAAACAAAATTAGGGAATTATTTTCCTGTGACATATCAAGATGATGAGGAGTTCCAAGAGGAAGAAGTGGCTGAACACATCCTTGTGTTGTGCAGTTCCCCTGTCAATTTGACCCACACCCCCTAGTAGCACAAAAGTGTTGGTTGAATCAAAAGATGAAGGGTTATATGAAGATGGTAACCTAGGCTTGTTGGATGGTTTCCAGGAATTTATGCAAAAATGTGTATAGGATCAACTCAATCTAGGGGCTAGAATGAATTTTTAGGAGCTACTACTACCAATTAGTGTAGGGTACATAATGCAGACCATTCCAAATTTGAATGCTACCTATGTCAAACAACAGTTGAACATATCAAGGGGCAAGTCATTCCAAAAGAAGTTGGAAGAGGAAAACAAGATCACAACCAAACCAAATATACATAGTTTCCCAAGGATATAGAAATAGATTTGCAACCAAGAAAGGAAGCATGCTCAACTAGCTCCAAATTCCAAGGTTCCCCTAAGTTCTGGACATTGCGCTTTCATGGTTCCAAATTCAAGCAAGGAGCGAGAGTTGGCTTCGAGATCATCAATCCCATGGGTAAGATATATTTTGTTGCCCATAGGCTCCAATTTTATTGCACAAATAATGTAGCCCAATACGAAGCATTATTTCATAGACTCGTAATGGCATTGAGAAATAAATTTAAGATGTTGCAAGTATTTGGTGATTCTGAGCTAGTTGTGAAACAAGTTAGGAAACTATATTCTTGTCATGATAGAAGGTTAGAAAAATATAGACATATGGTATGGGATCTTATAGAAGACTAGATGCATTCAATATTTAGTTGATTCCCCGCATTAAGAATCATACCATTGATGCATTAGCCCAAGCAGCAGTAGGCACCCTCTGACCTCTATCCTTGACCGGCTTAAAGAAATTCACTATATAGAGATCACCTCTACCCCATCAGTGCTTGAAAATATCACCAACTTCCAAGTGTTTAATGACGATAAGCACATTCTGGACTTCATCACAGGCTCTGATGTATTCACAACCCAAATCATAGATGAAGCAAATCTGGAAGAGGTTGAACTTAACATAGAGGGAGTGATCAATCTAAAGAGCAACATAATACCACGATGCATGGTCCAGCTAGAAAGAATATTTGATTTGGATCAAATAAGGGACTAGGATCAACGAACTAAGAAAGAGTCAATAGATGATCAATGTGACGCTCACAATATGGATATGGCTAAACAAGTTAGAAATTTTTTCATTGGAAAATTTTGCACACTAGAGGAAAGAAAAGGGATCATTAATGCCTTGCACATTTATCATGATGTAATTGCTTGGGTATGTGAAGACCTGAAGACATATGATACGCCTATCATCACCCATACCATTCCCCTTAAGCCAGATGTGTGACCTTTTCGGCAGCGTCAATGCCCAATTAATGTGTTGTTGGATCCTACCATCTTCAAATAAGTACAAAAGTTTCTATTAGCCTAGATTATCTTTCCAGTCTGACATTCTACATGGGTGGCTAATTTGGTCCCAATCAGGAAAAAGAATGGGGAAATCAGACTATGTGTGGATTTTTGGAATCTAAACAGAGCTTCAGAGAAAGACAATTATCCGGTGCCTTCACCACGTGAGGTATTGCAGATAGTCAATGGGTCTCAAATGATTTCATTTCTATATGGCTAATTTGCATACAACCGGGTGATGGTGCAATATAAAGACAGGCACAAAACAACATTCACCACAAAATGGGGAACTTGTGTATACTAAAGAATTCCATTTGGGCTAATCAACATAGGCACTACATTTTAGCGTGCTATGGACATAGCCTTAAAAAATCTCATCAAAAAATGCATCATGATATATATGGATGATCTCACTATGTTTTCAAAGAAGGGGGAGACCACATATCCGATTTGTGCAAAGTATTCCAGAAATGCAGAGAGTTTGGCATCTCATTAAATCCGAAGAAGTGCATATTTGGGGTCATTGAAGGCAAGCTATTAGGACACACAATCTCAGAGAAGGGAATCTCAATTGACCCTAAACGCATCTAGGCTATATTGAAAATGCAACCTTTGGGTAGCAAAAAAGAAATGAAGTCCTTTTTTCAATAAAATCAACTTTTTCAGGAAGTTCATCATAGGATTTGCTGAAATAGTCAATCCACTAAATGTCATGCTTAAGCAAGATGCCAAGGTAGAATGGACATTGGAAGCTAAACATGCTTTCAAAGAAATTAAGAGGGCCATTGCCGACACTCCAGTGTTGGTCAGTCTAGACTATCTGAAGTCATTCTACATCTATTATTTTGCTTCATATCACTCGTGTGCCAACATGTTAACATAGAAGGACAACGAAGTCAACGAGCACCCCATCACCTTTATGAGTTCACCAATGCAGGATGCACAATTATGGTATGATAATGTTGAAAAATAGACATATACCTTGGTCAAAGGAGTTAAAAAAATTAGACATTACATCCTAAGGAACAAGGTGTTTGCAATTGTTCTAGATCCAACCATCAAAACCCTAATAATGTCGAATGAGTTAGGAGAAAGAAGAGAAAAATGGGTCACTTTGCTACAAGAATATGACATGGAGATTTAGCCCATGAATCTAGTCCAAGGATAGGCCCTCACTTGCACCATAGCAGAAATAAGACCCAAGTTCACAGTGCAACAATACCAGTTGGAGGATGTTTCCCCAGGGGAATGGTATGACAACATTTTCTATTATCTATTGAACAACAGGTACCCATCATAGTTGCAAGGAGTCCAGAAACGGGCCTTGAGATTGAAAAAAAATTGTTACATGTTGCAAGGATCCATATTATATAAAAGAAACCACAAAGGAATATATCTTAGATGCCTTGGAAAAGAAGAAGTAGCTAAACTGCTAAAGCAATTTCATGATAAGTTTGGTACTGGTCATGGGTCTGACCCCTCTACGTCTCATCAAATCTTGCGGGTTGGGTACTACTAGCCAACACTATTTAAAGATGCACACAACCACTTCAGAACTTCTCATGTTTTTCAAATTGTCACAACCAGGGAAAGAAATGTTGTTGTCCCACTCCAACCAGTTGCAGAGGTAAGGCCTTTTGCTTAGTGGGGACTTGACTTCATTGGTCTAGTAAGCCCACCATCTTCTGCAAGCCACAGGTATATTCTGACCACTATTGATTACTGCACTAGATGGACTAAAGCAATAACACGTAGGCAGTGTACAACTAAAGTAGTTATTAATTTTCTGGAAAGTTTCATTTTAAATCGCTTTGGTTGCCTTTTTGCTTTAGTTTGTGATAATGGTCCCGCATTTGCATCCCTTAAGTTTGCTAGTTGGTCCTTTGGTTACGAAATTGTGCTCAAGTTTTCATCCAACTATTATCCCCAAGGGAATGGCTTGACTGAATCTATGAACAAAAATCTACTAACTGTCATCTGAAAACTGCTTGACAAGAATCCAAAAGATGGGCACACTCAGTTGTGTTTTGCTCTATGGGAAGATCACACGCATCACAAAGTTGCCTTGGTAAATTCCTCATTTCATCTTGTTTATGGTCTAGAGCCTTTTTTCCCAATACACCTCAAGATCCCCACACTCCAATTCATTAGTACTTATTATGAGGAGGGAGAATGCCAAGAAGCCTGCCTAGCTGAATTGTTGCATTTAGAAGAAGTCTGCGACCAAGAAATATAAAATTTTGCTAAGCACCAAGGCATAGCAAAGAGATGGTTTGATCGCCGAACCAAAGTTAAGGCCTTTAGGATTGCATATTTAGTCCTTTGTTGGGACAAGGCCCATGAGAAGAAAGGGGGACATGACAAATTTGAGAATCTCTAGCTTGGCCCCTTTCAAGTTTCCAAAATTTTGGGAGATAATGCCTTTTTCCTTAAGACCCTCATTGGAGAGAATGTCTCATTACTTGTCAATGGGTGGTACCTCAAGCATTATTTCCTTTCTTGAGTTGTTCAAGCTCACCCTTTGTACATAGTTGTATATAGTTAGAGTAGTTTCTTCTACTTTGATGTTTGCTTTTGCTTCGCTTTTGCTCGCTTTCTTGACTTTTTTTTGTTGAGGGCATTGTCCAATCCTGATGCGGTGGATTTGTGTGGCTCGTCAGAGGGCCCACTATGTTTCCCACTCTCACTTGTTATTTGGATAAGTTTTCATTAGTTATCATGAATTTTTATTCGCCTTAGTGAGGTGGGTTTCCTTACTTGAACTTTAACTTGATTTAGGACAAAGCCCTTATTTGAATCCCTTTACATCTATCTCAGATTACACATAAAAATACACTTTAAATACTCTCAATCAGCTACACAATAGTCATTATGAGGCCTTGGCAAGTGAAAAATCTTAAGTCTGCTCCAGTCACCTCAGTGATTTCCAAACCCATGATAAGCTTCAGTGCTTATGCAGTTGAGAAAAAGTTTGATAAAATAAAATATAAAAGAAAGAGAAAAGAAAATTTTGAAAGAATTAAATTGTGTGGGCATGCAAGCAACTCTATCGAGGCTATGGAAACCTAGATGGAAATAGAGCAATGTTCATGGGGTCACAGTGGCAACTTCGTCAAGGCTATGGACACCTAACTGGCAGCAAAGCAATGCCCAAGTTACCTTTGGGGATAGACAACTTATGTAGCTTGCCTCAGTTAATTGATTTCTATCCTGTATGGTCTCTGAGGGAGAGAAATGAACTCAATGCACACACTTTTGAGTATATTGTGATCCGATTCAACTAAGGATCTCGTCCTTCTTTAAGTTCTTAGTTCATTTGAGGAAACTGGCCTCTGGTCTACAAAACTAGAGATTCTGGGTTCCAGATGAATCCTTACCCTTAGAACGCTCCAGAGTGTTCTCCCCAAAAGAGTCGACATTTGTTGTGCCTATAGCACACATGTCTTGTTCAGACCAGGGACCCCATCTTTTCTTTTCGCCTTCACCGGGTCATTTTCACCTTTTCCTTATTTTGTGTGCCCCTATTTCTAAGCTTAAGTTGGTTACATGGAGTAAAATCATCACAATCCACATTGACCAAATTCACCTATCCAAAATTTGCTAAGTCTTTTTCCTTTGTGGATGTGGACCTATGGGTTTCCCTTAGCATTTTGTCATTGCGTTCGCTTAGCATCATGGGCCCGCATTTGCGGGTCTCCCTTTGCAAAAGGCTATTCTCACCTCGACATTAAGTTGCGGCCAAACCCAACTGTCCACCCGCATTATAGGTCCCACATCATCCTTTGCTGCCTAAGTCTTCATCCAACTGTCATGCCAATTCAGGTTTCCACAAACACACCAACGCAACTATCGCCTTACTAAAATTAAATACACACATTAATGACAAAAAGTTCTATAAATAGAAGCACTAGGGTTGTCATTTTCACCCTATGCTTTCAAATTTTGGAAAGAGAATCAAGAGCTCCCACCCACACAAGATCTCCCAACAAATTCAAGCCGCATTTCCTTCAAATTTTTGCACGATCTCCAAGGTATGTTTGCATTATTTTTGTTAAGTGTATAAATTACTTAAAATATTCTTTGTGCAAACTAGACTATGGTTTAGCAAGAGTTAAAATTTTGAAATCGAACCTTGCTCCACTGTGACAATCTTACTAAACCCTCTCGAGTATTCGGCCCAAGACCTGTAAGTTGACCTTAACATTCAAAACCTTGGGCGTTGGTTGAAATATCAAGAAATTACATCTTGTGAGACCCCACTCTCCTTTCACCATTCTTCACATGGTAGATTAAACCCTACAGCTTGCACCATCGCACTCACCGTCCTTAATCATGATTGAAAAAATCTTGGAAATTTGGCTAAGTCATCAACCCTATGTGAGATTTTCCATTCAGGCTTCCACATGCGGATGACCCCTACCCCATCGTCGTTCCTTAATGAAAAAATCACTTCGCCATTCTGTGGTGCAGACCCTGTGGCACTTGCCTCCTTCATCATTCCAAGGCCCTTTCACGCAGAAATACTGAGACAAATCCCTTGTTGGTGGACCTCTGCGAGCGGCCATCTATGGGTTGCCACTAGGTCATCGCCGCCGTCTTACAACCAAATTTTTGCATCTTCCCACACTGTGGACTCCGTGGTAGGTATTTCCTTCTATCAAACTCTAAAATCTTCTAGAGCAAACTTGAGTCTATGTGGTCATTGCGGACCCATCTATGCGGACCGCCACATGTGAACCGTCATCCCTTTAAGGTCGTTCTTTAACGGAGAACACCTCATGACAGTCCAATAATCTACCTCCACACTTTCCAAAGGAATGAAAATTTAAGGCATGACTCACAACACCCAATGAACCCGCGGGTTCCATAATGTAGACTTCTGAATGTGGGTCTCCATCTCCCGAATGTTGCTACTTAACAGCCTAACCCTAACATCCTCCCACCTCACAACACCCACATGTCCCAAACCTGCAAAAGCATCAAGGCCTAATCTAATGACTATGTGTGCCTCATTAGCCAATTGCACATGTGCCTAATCGTTACATCAAAGATCTACCTTCCAAACAAACATGTAGAAATATCACTGTGGGCGATGGTCTGTGGGATTTTGTGACCCTAGTGTCATCCTGGTTTGTACTACCTTAACGACATCCACCCAAGGGAGACTCACATCCTTGGGCCAACATTTACCCAAATGAACAAAATGAGCTCCAAAGGATTGATGATTATGAATTTTATGATCTTTCAATGATGTACAAATGGATCTAACACTCGATTTGTAGGATTTGATTGACACTTGCCCGAATTTAGGTGTAAACGCACTTACTGCATCTTTTGCATGTAGGATTTATGTAACTTGCTACAAGTCCATTAGGGAGGCCCATTGAGAAAGCTGACAAAGGAAAGAAGCCTGCTCGTGTGCCAAGAGGAAAGGAAGAAAAGGAACAAATGAAGTATCAGTTCCATGGAGTGGAGTGTACCTCCAAGCTATTCTCTACTTGGGACTCAGTGTCAGATACAAACCTAGGACACATGAATATTGATGAGTTCAAGCAAAGGGTGATGGTTAACCCTACCAAAAAAAAATGCACAAAAGATCAAGGAAAGTGGTCTCACCAAGGCAGCTAGTTTTCCTCCTACACTAATTGCCCTGGAGCTGGTCATGACCTGTTGGGGATGTTATCATTCCAACAGGAAGATCATTGATAAGGATGGAAGGGTATTGGTAGACTTGTCTAATAAATATCTAGGTCGAACATTCAACATCCCCACATTTGATAAAATGGAGAACATTGAAAAATGGTGCCTCAAACTTATTGATGTTTAGGCCTCTACATTGTCGAACAGATAGTTGAATATCATCGGGACAGAGTAACTAGTCTGATTGAAATCCTGATGGAGGGCGTTGCATTGGCGATAGGGAGAACTCTTATTGGTGGGACATTTCTCTACTGATAGGACATTGGAATATGTCCCTTCGACATGGCGGATGGAGCGATGGTCATTTCAGAGTGACATAGGGTGGTCAAAGTGACATGGCTTGAAGTCTCTTTGATGACTCAATATGAATTTGATGGTTGGGAGCTGATGATGGTCATGTTTGTATGTTATGATGATTTCCTAGAATGATTAAGAGCATAACACGAATGCCATTGTGTGTTGGTTGGGATGGCTTAGAGGTTGGCTAGGAGAGAGTGGGTTGGTTAGAGGTTAATCTGCATTGTATGTTGTAATAGCATTGTAACAATGTGAGGATTGTTATGATCAATCTGTGATTTGACTATGAGGTTGAACAAGGTTATGCTACCAGATTCTCTCTAGAATGGAACAAGATGTAAATCTCTTGTAAAGGCCATGAGCTAGATATTGTATTGTAACTTGTATGCTTGTTGTTGAATAATACAATTGATCTCCGGGCTTTTGGAGTGTGGGGTTTTTTACCCGTAAGGGTTTTCCCCATGTAAATCTTTCTTTCCATATATTTTGTCTTTCATATGACTTGATTCTGCAAATTGAATCTGTCTGTGCATGTTGTTGGAACTGGTTAAATTTGTATGAGATTTTCTTAGAAGGATTAATGTGGGAAATGAACTATGTTTAATTTCACTTTCTGGCATAGTAGTATGTGTCTTTGAGGCAATCTGATGAAATTAAAATTATTGAAGGCACTGTTGTTCTTGGATGTTTCTTTCTGAGATGACCGAAATTTCCCTACAAATGGTGTCAGAGCCTTCTTCTGAGATTTTCTTTTTCTTGCATGTGTGTTGCATGTACTTGCACGGAATTACATGTGGCTTGTTTGCATGTGCCTACATGTAAGAATTCTTGGTGTTTCATGGTTCTTTGGATTCCTTCTATGAATATTTCTTAGCCTGGTAAGCTTGAGGAGATTTGAAGGAGTCATCTGATGATTGATCCGTTGGTGAGTAGAAGTACTTGCTCTTTTTTTTTTTTTTTTAAGAGACAACACACAATGTGCGAGATGTTGAAGATGGAGAAACTATAGTTTATCATATTGTAATGATGTGATCTGAGGCTCCTTATTGACAGCAAATAATCCTGATGCAAGGGGTGTGAGTTTATGCTTGTGGTTGTGTTGCAGCAAATTTAATTATATTGGGTGTCTCTATGAGAGGATCCCCGATGATATGGAGAATCTTGGGTTGTTATTCAACCATGGAGTATTGTGCTTGTGTTGGGTGCTTTGTCCTAGTATTGAAGGTGTTGTTCTTTATTACTCCGATTGCATGTAGGCTATGAAGTTGATCTTTGGGTGGTCTAAAAACTTCTAAATAGCCTGGCTCTCTTATATGCATGTGCATGTTGGTGGTTATGGAATTGGTCTGGAATGGACTTGAAGTTCATATACTACTTGTTCCTTTTAAGGATTCATTGTACTTTCATGGCTCAAATTCATGTTCTTTGGATTTGATTGGGTTTTAGATATTTCCATTTAATGAATCTATGGTTATGTATATTCATGTTATTATGTTGTTCTGGTTAATTGTGATGGTTGTATCCAAACTTTTTAGTCATCTAGATGTGCAGTAGATATGGGTGTGCATGGGTGTTTTATAAACACTGTGATTTTGCAGGTTTTACATGGTCAAGAAAAACTTGTAGTTTTGTGGAGCTGTTGGTAAACTAATCTCTAGACCTTGGCTTATGGGGTGTTACTGGATGAGATATTTGTAGTTATGCATGCATGCTTCATGCATGGTGAGAGGAGGTTAGGTTTCTTCTCTGCATGGGAGTGTTCGTAAGTGTATAGTCACTCAATTTTTCTGTGGTGGTGCTTAATGGATTCCCATGACTATGGTACTCATTGTGGACATGATTGGAAAATTGGAGTTGAACTTGATTTGGTGTTTGAGTTAATTTTTCTACATTGTTATTCTCCTTGAGATCTCAATTTTGCAGTTTCAGTGCAATGATGAGTTTGCATGTTTCATTTATTGAATCCATGGGTTGAGCAATGTTGTGGGTTTCCTTTACCTACATATTTTTTGTGGGACAACTCATAAGTGAACTATCAATATGCACGAGGTTTGGTTCTATGATGGTGTAGATCTATTAGCTGGCCTTATCTGTGGTCACTTGTGCATTCGTGTGGTTGCTTCGGGATGAGAGGATGGATGATGTAGAGTACTTGAATAGTCAGCTATGAGGACCTATAGCATGTGTATCACGATGTCATGGATAGCTTGGGTACATTGGTTTGTGTTTCCTTTTGACAGTGATGGTTTTGTCTACCTAGTTTGGAGATCTTGGTGTTGCTTGGTATTGTTGTCATATGGACATGTTTTTGAGTGAACCTTGAGATTTTTTAGATTATCAGATGTTTGGTCATGATGCTTAGAGAGCTCAAGAGTCACAATTCAGTGGGATCTTTAGCAGTGACTTTGGATTCATCACTTGGTGGTGAATGATCTTCTTTAGTGTTGCAGATGTTACTAGGAGGGACTCTTATATCCTTTTGTTGTAGAAGGGTATTTTGCATTTGCATGGACACTATTTGACGATGTGTAACATCTTGGAACCATGGAGGACATTTGGAGTCTTTGGCTGAGGTGTTGGTGGTGCTTGGCAGGTGATGTTGGTTTAGAGTTTTTTCATGTCATGTTCTACTCTTGCTTGTGCATTAGAGTTTTTGCAAGAGGCATTGCTCTTGAGACCATGGTAAGGTCACTTGGAGTGTGGTATCTCCTAAGTGGGAAGGTAATATCATGATGTCATGATAAGTTCTTGATTCAAATGTTTGAAGCTTTGGCAATGGTCTGGAGATTCTCTATGTTTTGGGAATATTGGTCATTATATGCTTGAGAACTTCATGATAATGCAGTGATGCAGATTGGAGTTTAGTATGAAATGATTGTTTATAGGTGCTCATGGATACATGGAGAATAACGTGACGCTATAATTCTCTTGAGATGAGAGAATTGTTGTTGATGGTTACTCTTAATGAAGATTTCAGTAGAAAATTTGAGGAGCCTACACCTCGGTTGGGCATGAGTTCAATAGAGACCAATGAAGAGATTGCTCTTGGATGATTCATGGTGGCTTGCATATCTTGGAGGAGCATTCTCATTCCCCACTCTTGGTCTACTCGGTAGTAAAGTCTATTTGGGAGGTATTTTCCCATTATATCTTTCAAATGTGTTCTATGCTTTCTTTCATGATATGGATCTTGAATTGTTGTTTAATGGTTCTAGAGGATTCATAGTGAAATATGGAAAGCATGGTTATCTCCTTGTAAATTTTAGTTTATGATATCTTCTGTTGATAAGAAAAATTAGGAGATGCTTTATGGGTTTATTTTCCTGAGATGGGAAATGGAGTGATTTGATCTTCTTTGAGAGACTCACATCAATATTGATTACTTGATATATATGTTGTGTTTGATCTTGGAGATTGAACAGTTTGGGGTTGTTATGTTGTTCTCTTTGGGGTATTATGAAGGAGAACATACTTGATATGGTTGGCATTCAGAGGTGTATGTAGGAGGATGTTCTACAAGTATATGACGTGTAGTGTTTCTCTCTTTGGTCTAGGTTATCTTCCTGGAGGTTTGATTTCATATTACATTGGTTTCAGATTTGGTCAGAGCTATTTTTTTCACTCAAGTTCTTGGGTGGTAACTTGGAGGTTCTTTATCTCTTTCTTGTGTTGGGTGTGAAGAACTTGGGAGAGCTATGAAGATAGGTGGTGATAATTGTTCTTGTAGGTTATTAATTTATAGATTGTGCATATCATTGTGGATGTTTCCTTGGTACTACATGGTTACACTTTCTATGTGCTTCCATTGGTAGACTTGTTATGCCTTTGATCTTTTATATTTCGCATTACCCATGCAATGGGAGTTCTTGGATGTGTTTTGTCTTCTTCAACTGGTTGGCACATGGAGCTTTCTTTTGCAGTTGATGTGTTGGCTATGTAGATGGAATGAGTTTGCTAATGTGGATACCTTGAAGGTATGAGAGATTGGATGGTTAGCACATGTTGTGGGTGCTATTTTTTAGTCATGTGGGTAGATCAATTGGATGGAAGAAGTTAGTTTTCTGGTTGTTGTTCTCGTTGGTGTTCTATCTTTTTTTTGGAGAATGTCTTCATGGTTGTGTTCTAGTTTGGTGCTTTGAAGTTGATGATGTTTATGCTTCTATATAGCTTGTGAGCATAGTGGAGTGGTTGCAATGTGTTGAATCCCTTGCTGTCAGTTGGTTCTATTGTTGGTGTCTCGAATTAGTCTAGTGCAAATACACCATGGTGTTTTCTTTTCCTTTGGAGGATGGCTAGAACTATTGCCTAAGACGGGGGACATTATAGATGTTGTTAAAGGTATCATGGGTGATAGAGAGGATTCATGCATTGATTGGTAGGTAGTACGTTCTTCGACAAGTGGGAGAATGTTGAGAAATGGTGCCTCAAACATACTGATGTTTATGCCTCTACATTGTCGAACAGACAGTTGAATATCACTAGGATAGAGTCACTAGTTTGATTGAAATCCTGATGGAGGGTGTTGCATTAGCCATAGGGAGAAATCTTATTGGTGGGACATTGCTTTGTTGATATGACATTGGAATATGTCTCTTTGACATGGAGATGAGGACTATTATTGGTGAGATAGATTGATATCGAAGGGAGTTCCTTAATAGTCTCCAGTACACTCTGATGAGTCTCTTATCAGGGTGACTTAACATTGTCATTGGGACATTGCATCATGTCTCTTCAATATGAAAATGGAAGGTGGGGACTTGTGTTGGTGGGACTTCGTGAGTTCACCGAGAATTTGAAGTAAGTATCTTCGACAATCTAATGAAACAGTGAGTGGTAATATCATGATCGATGTGACATTAGGTGCTCAGAGAGACATGGTCTAGTGTCTCTTTGACACTCCAATGACTTAATGAAGTAGCAAACTGTATGCTTGTCAGTGTGACATTGGGTGCTTAGAGAGACCTAGTCTAGTGTCACTTTGACACCCCGATAACTAAAGTCTTGGTGGGTCCTATTGGCGTATGTTGAACACTTGGCAGTATTACCTTCGTCAGAGTGGCATCCTTGTTTTGGTGGGAGACGAGAGGATGTCTCATCTAAGTGGCAATACATTTCTCACTTCACATCGATGTTGTGAAGCGGATGGATCGATGGTCATTTCAGAGTGACATAGGGTGGTCAAAGGGATATGGATTGAAGTCTCTTTGATGACTTGATATGACTTCAATAGTTGGAAGTTGATGATGGTTATGTTCATCTGTTACAATAGTTTCCTGGAACGATTAAGAGCAGAATGTGAATGCCATTGTGTGTTGGTTGGGCTAGCTGAGAGCTTGGCTAGGAGGGAGTGGCTTGGTTAGGGGTTAATCTACATTGTATGTTGTAATAGCATTGTAACAATGTGAGGATTGTTCTGATCAATCTCTTGTAAAGGCCATGAGCTAGATATTGTATTGTAACTTGTATGCTTGTTGCTAAATAATACAATTGATATTTGGGCTTTTGGAATGTGGGGTATTTTACCCATAAGGGTTTTCCCCACATAAATATGTGTTTCCATATCTTTTTTCTTTCATATTGGTTGATTCTACATATTGATTTTTTCAGTGCATGTTGTTAGAATTGGTTAAATTTGAATGACCTTTTCTTAGAAGGATTAATGTGGGAAATGAACTATGTATGATTTTGCTTTGTGGCATTGTAGTATATGTCTTTGAGGCAATCTGATGAAATTAAAATTGTGTGATCGATTTTTAAGCATATTAAATATGTAAAAAAAATGAATCAAACACACCAATAAGACATTATATCAAAAATAGAATATTAAAATAATAGAGAAGCAAACTCAGTATCCTGTTATCGATGTTGTCCTCTTGTCCTCTATCTCCAGTGTTTTGTTGATTCCAGTTGGCTCTCAGATCTTGAGCTAGACTCAACAAATGGTCTTCCTAGAGAACGAGATTGAATATGAATGCATGTAATTCTATGCTAAGACATGATTATTCTAATCCTAAACATGATTGCTAAAATGAAAGATTATGATAATGCTACTAAAGCTCTAATGACAATGCTAAGATGCTAGAATGCAATTAATCTCTAATTCATCTGTTATGTGTTGTAACCATTGCTTGGATTGATAGTGCTATTTATAGAGTTTTTGAAAGCTTCTGATTGGCTGATATGATCAACGACTGTGAAAATTTTTGGCAGATCGAACAGTTGAAGATGGATAAGACTGAAGAAAAACATAAGAAAGTAGAAAGCAAGATTTGTTTTCTTTTCTATAAAAGCGGTAAGATAAGATGATAAAGATGAATTGTAAAAAATCATCTTTTTGTGAGATTATGAAAAGATTTTGAAGAAGATAAATAATGAATTATTAAATTCAATTATTCATTTATGGGTGAGAAATATTTTTCTTAAAATAGAATATTTACCCTAGATTTGAAGAATAATGGAAGATTTCATAATTAAATAAAATATTTAATTACGATTTTGAAAAGATATGGAAGATATTTAATTAAATAAAGATATTTAATTAAACTTTTTAAGAAATGACATGTAAATGAAATTAATTAAATAAGATATTTAATTAATTAGAAGAAAGATTTGAAAAGAAATATTTAAATTTAATTAATCAAAAAGACTTAATTAAATTCAAAATTGATAATTAATTAAAATAAATAAAATGTATTTATTAAATTAATCAAGTGGACATATGAATGTGAAATAATTAAATAAAAATTGATTTATTTAATCATGATAGAAGAATAAATTGAATGAACAATATAATTAAATTAATTAAATTTAATTATATGTAGAAGACTTTAGAGAAATTAATTAAATAATAAATATTTAATTAAATGCCAAGATTATTTAGACATGACCAATTTTATGCATATACATTTTTCCCCTCTTTGAAGTGATGTGTGAAATGCATTGCTTCAAAGAAAATATTTCTACTTTCAAAATTTGTTGTGTTTGATTTTGCTCCTTGATCGAATTTTTTTTTAACTGATATGCCCCTGATCTGATTCTGATATTTTTCTGATTGGAAGATGTTGCTGGTGTTAATGATGCCCCCTCGGGAGGTAAATCATTGATGATGATATTAGTTTTTGATAACGTTTCAAAATTTTGATTTGATGATGAAATTTGGATTTTGATGTGAAATCAGTGATTTAGCTCTTGAAAAATGATGTATATGGATGCCCCAGTTTGAAAATAAGGTCAAATTGAGATAAAAGATAAAAATAAAATAACATGTCACAAAAACCCACCTTTGTTTGACCTTTAAAAAGTAAAAGTGGAGAAAAGGACAAGTCATTTGCACTTTTTGACTTTTAGAAACCTTTTGCTCTGACGATGACTTGGTGAGATGGAGATTCCTTACCACAGACATAGATTCGAGCAGGCCCGCTGATACCAGAGACCAGCTGCGTATGGACCACCAGTGAGTTGATCCAACCCCTTTTTGCTTTGAAAATTTATGTTTTTAGTTGATTTTTCATGTATTTTGGCATGGATTTAGGTGTGAACAGTCTGTTTTAGCGCTTAGAGTAGGCATTTTAGCGCTTTCGATGTTTGTTGTAGCGCATATAGGATTTGATTTTTTTTTTCGCTGTAAAAACCAGTTTGGCGCATCCAATAGATAGAGTAGTGCTTATAGGATGACGTAGGAAAATTAGTACTTTAGCGCATCTAGGAAACAGTTTAGCGCTTTTAGGGTTGTCGTGCATTCGGTGAATAAAGTGGCACTTTTGATGAGA
This sequence comes from Sequoia sempervirens, assembly GCA_007258455.2. Classification (NCBI taxonomy): domain Eukaryota; kingdom Viridiplantae; phylum Streptophyta; class Pinopsida; order Cupressales; family Cupressaceae; genus Sequoia; species Sequoia sempervirens. Next base: position 123,056,712 of record VDFB02270651.1, on the reverse strand, counting down.
GTTTTTAGTGATTTTAGGGAAATAGTGCATAAAGGAAATGATTTAGCGCATCTAGGGCACAAAATGGCATATCTGAGTTTGAGTGCATCTGGGAGAAACTTCAGCGCATACAGGGTTTAGTGCATCTGGGGGAAACTTCAGCGCATATAGGGTTTTAGCGCATAGAGGCCACAGATTAGCGCTTTTAGGAAATATACGTGAAAATGATGATGTTTATTACGTCTTTGGTCAATAGATATAAAAATTTTCTTGTCATCATGTTGATATGGATAGAAAATCTGATAAAGAATTGATAACTTTGTTTCCCAAAATAGAAATCAAAGAGTAGATAGCTGATAACTTTGTCTGTCCAGAATGAAAAACAAAGAGTAGATGATGGATATGACTTTTGATAAATTTGTTTTCTGTGATAGAAAATAAATAATAGATGATTGATTGAAAACATATTTGCATTCGTGACGAAAATACAAATAGGATGATGTTTTGATTGTTGATAAATTTGCATTCTTGAAAAAGAAAGCAAATAGTAATTGATGATAGAGCAGATTGATGTGATTTTCAGATAGATAGATTGTGCATTGATTGTATGATATGAGTCATCTAGATAGAACACTTGATATGAGTCAACTGATATGGGTCTAATTGGTAGATAGACATGAGTCAGATTGATTGACGCGATTGAGATTAAATCATTGATATGATGTTGATTGATTGTCCTTGGGATAACCGAAAATAGGAGGTTTTCAAAAACCTCCATATTAGGGAGCGTCACTCTGCGGGGTGGGATCGGATACCAGAGCTTACACCTGATGAAATAAAGCCGATACGGGTATGTGGATTGGGATCTTTTTTGTCCATGCCTCTGATTCGGGTCAACAGGGAACTGTTGACCACGCTAGCAGAGAGGTGGCATTCGGAGCATAACACCTTTCATTTGTCGACGAGTGAGTTGATTGTGACTCCTAAGGATGTTTATAGGATTTTAGGTATTCCCATGGTAGGCGCCCTTGTGTTCTATGATCACAAGGAGCTAGGTGGTACAGGTGCTCTGAGGAGAGTATATGGTGATGTGCATATAGCAGGGTATTGGGTGCCATGGGCAGACTTTAGGGGATATCCAGCCTTACCTACAGTTTTGGGTGCATTTATTGGAGGTCTCCTTTGTCTGGATTTCCAGTCAAAAGGACTATCAGTGGGATGGGGGAGGATCCTTGAGTAGATGCTGGTACAACCACAGAGATATGTCTAGGGGAGCTGCATGTTGGCTCATCTATATCATGACTTACATCAGGTGGTTTACAGAGGTTCATCTAGTTTATCATGTGGTGTTACATTGCTCCAGATCTGGCATGGGAGCATATTGCTATGACGAGACCAACTTGTCCCAGAGTGAGGCCACCAGGCCAACCATATGTGTATGTGTATTCTATGTTCCTTGTCCAGCCTAAGCTAGGCAAGTTGGATTACTGGAGATGATGCCTTGATGATATGGATGCAGTGATATGGCGGCCATACACAGATTGTGAGCCATGGGATACATATCATTTAGAGATGTCGTTTGTATGTATGCCCCAGTTTTTGATAGGGAGGACCCCATTCATCATTGAGAGGTTCTTGGCATTGCGAGTGCAGCGACAGTTCAGATTTACACAGGGGATGCCTCAGGGTGTTTCTCACTATGCATGGAGAAAGGATGAGGTGGGATGGGGACCTTGCATTTCATATCAGATAGCATATACAGAGTAAACTGCTTTAGTGCCCGAGGTATGGGATGATAGGCGGGATATTGTTGATGTCGGTATGTCCGATGAGTATTTTGTTTATTATCATACACATCCATTTCCATGGTTGACATGTCCAGATGAGCCAACGCCCATTGTGGTGGCACCACCAGGGCGTAGGAGATAGGAGGATGTAGGGGGTGAGCAGGAAGTTGGTGGAGGAGAGGAGGAGGATAGCTCAAATGGTGATGATGGGGATAATGGTGGAGATGAGGGGTGGGTGCCAGTGAGACCGAGGCCAGAATTTTTGGGTGATGTTCAGATCATGCGGAGGCTGAGGACTAGGATTGGACGGAGGACAGTGATTAGGGTTTCCTCCACATCATAGCAGGGATAGATAGATACTCTATAGGCCCAGATACAGACACTTCAGGGTTAGCAGGCACAGTTGCAGAGCCAGTTGGCTCAGGCACAGAGTATGGCACTGCAGTTATAGGCACAGCTGGCGCAGGCATAGGAATAGGTACAGGCACAGTCATAGGCACCTCCTCCTGCCCCAGACCCATAGGTAGCTCAGTTGATAGCTGAGAGGGATTTCCTTATACGGAGGGTAGCAGAGGTAGAGGGTGTGTCATAGGCAGGTGTAAATGATTGTTCCACCAGAAATTTGTAGCGAGCCTGATTTTCTAGGAGTTGTAACAATGAAGTGATTGTGGCCATAGTGTCAGCTGCCTTGTTATCAAGCCTTGTAATTTGTATGAACTTGATGTCTACAAAGTATTTCTTGAAATCGTCAACCATTTTCTTATATGGCAACAGTTTTTCGTCTTTGGTCTGATAATCATCATTGATCTAGTTAATGACTAACTGTGAGTCACCGTAGACTTGTAATTTTGTGATTCTCCATTCCAATGCTATTTTGAGTCCAGTGATTAAAGCTTCATATTCGGCTATGTTATTAGTGCATGGAAACATTAGCCGATATGATTGAGGAATGGTATCTCCTTGAGGGGTGACAAAGAGTATGCCTGCCCCCAATCCAGGTTGAGTAAATGAACCATCAAATTATAATGACCAAGGTTGCTTTGATTTTGCAATGAAGACATCAGCATCTGGAAATTCAATGTGCATGGGATGCTCTACTTGTAGGGGTGCTTCAGCCAATTGATCAACAATAACTTGTCATTTGATTGCTTTGCGATCAATATAATGGATATCAAACTCACTTAAGATCATAACCCATTTTTCTAGCCTTCTTGTCAATGTAGCCTTGCTTAGCAGATACTTGAGTGGATCAATTTTTGCAACAAGATTGATTGTATGAGTTAACATGTAGTGTTGAAACTTCAACGAGGCAAATACCACTACTAGGCAAGCCTTCTCAATGAAAGTGTAGTTAAGTTCATGACCTGTTAATGTTTGGCTGATATAATAGATTGTGCGTTCCTTTCCTGTAGAGTCTTCTTGTGCTAACAATTCCCCCAAAGATGTCTATGTTGCAGCAATATATAAGATGAGTGGTTTGTCCGGATTTGGTGGTACTAGAATTGGTGGGTTCATTAGGTATTGCTTGATTTTTTGAAAATCCATTTCACACTTATCATCCCATTTGAAAGGAACATTCTTATGTAGTAGATGTGTGAAAGGTAAACATCTATCTGCTAGTTGTGCAATGAACCTTCGTATAGATTGGAGTCGTCCCTGTAGTGACCTCAACTAACTGATATTCCTTGGTGGAGGCATTTCCATGATTGCTTGTACCTTGGCAAGATCTACTTCAATTCCTTTTGCTGAAACTATGTATCCCAAGAGCTTTCCAAATGTGACTCTGAAAACACATTTCTTAGGGTTGAGGCGAACCTTGAACTTTTCCAACCTTGCAAATATTTTGGATAATACCTCGAGAAGTCCTTCTCTTTTGTATTATTTTTCCAATATTTCATCGACATAATCTTCCATGAATGTGTGCATCATGTCATGAAAATTTGTAGTCATAGCTCTTTGATATGTAGCCCCAACATTCTTTAAACCGAAAGGCATGACGTTCCAATAGTAAGTTCCCCATGGACATGTGAAAGTTGTTTTGTCCTAGTCTTTAGGTGCAATCTTGATTTGGTTATAACCAAAAAAACCATCCATTAGTGAATACATGGAATGGCCAACCGTTAGATCAACTATAGTATCAATGCTTGGAAGAGGGAAGTTGTCCTTAGGACATGCTTTATTAAGATCTCTAAAATCTGTGCACACTCTAACACTTTTGTCAGGCTTGGATACAGGAACAATGTTGGAGATCCACACTGCATAGTCAATTGATCTTATAAATCCCACATCGAGGAGTTTCTTAAGTTCTTCTTTAACTAGTAGTGCAACATGAGGATGCATCTTTCTAAGATTTTGTTTCACAGGTTTTACTCCTGGTTTAATGGACAAGTGATGCATTATAAGATCAGGATCAAGACCTAGCATGTCTGCATAAGATCAAGAAAAGTTGACTTGATTTGCTCTAAGAAATTCCATGAACTCAGGTACTTCTTTATCTCTCATTGATGCAACTAACTATAGAATCCTCGGTTTCTCTATAGTTTCAAGATTAACTATTTTGGTAGGCTCAATCAAGATGGGTGATCGCTCATGATAGTGCTCCAGGAGAGTGTCAAGCATCCCATCATCTGGTGCCTTAAAAAGGTTTTCACCATCTAATACGCTCTTTGTTTTATCTTTTGTTTGATCTAACACTACAAGATTCTAGTTTTCACCATTAGATCTTTCTTTTTTATTTTTATTTTTGTAGCTAGGAGACTTGACACTCTCTTGATTAAAAACCTTATGCCAAAAATTACCAGTGGAACAATCATTTATGTCATTTGCAGAAAGGAAGTTCATGATAGATTCGTTGGTAGGAAACATAGGTATATCAAGAGGTTCAGATAGGTCCCAATCGATGAGATCGGGATGTATTAGTGGTAGCGGGTCATTAAGCTACATGAAATCAGCTATGGCTATGGTCATAACAGAAGTGTCTATAGGATCTGAGGTATGAGGTAGGTCAATTATGGTATTGTCCTCACGATAGTCTTGTTCGATTGAATCTGACTCGGTATCACTAGAATCATAGTTCCGTTGTAGTTCAGATTCGTGTGGTTGGGTCCCTGAGCCTTCTCCTTTGATTAGAGTTGGGGTATACTTGTGTATCACATCAACCTATTTGTCCCTCCATAATTCATCATTATGGATGGTATCCCATTCGTATTCTCCAGAGTCTATGTCAAAGTTATTATCAATGAAATTTTGAATTGCTGTCAAGCATGCTTCCCTTGGATTAGAACTTTCGTACAATGTGAGTATGGTATCATTCAATTATTTGGATGTTATTTCTTTTGAGCTAGTATCATAGCCTAGTCCTATTTTATCTTTTGCAACAAATCCTGGTAGGTGAATAGGCTCAACTACTCCTTTTCTCTTTCTGATAGGACCATTACCATCATAGCCCATCTTTCACATGATTGAGTATCATTTGCCATATTGATCTGTTGGTAGCTTGACATTTAGAACTGCTTCATCTTCATCTTCATCTCTATAGAGCCAGTTTAGCATTTTTCTATCCTCAAAATCCTCCATTGGGAATTTCTCCTTGATAAATTGTCCATTAAACTTCGTGATTGGTTCTATTGGTGATTGTGTTGATGTTGATGCTATAGATATTTGATGTTGCATGATAGAAGGTTGTCCATGTGACCGAGGTGATGTAGGGAGATTAGCTAGACAAGGAGAATATTCTCCTACTCCATTATCCTTGAACCATAGTTGCTTGTCAAAGCTTTTGGTTACTTGACTAATTTGTGTATCAACTTTTGGAGAAGTACTAGCAAGCGCTTCTCAATTGTTGGGAACCAAAGTATCTTGACTAGCTTTGATGTTAGCACAAGTTTGACTGTGAGAATTATCAGCTGATATCGTGATTTCTTGTCCGTCATAAGGAAAATTAAGACATTGATGATATGTGGATGGTACAACTTGCATTCTGTGGATCCAAGGATGACCCAACAAGATGTTGTATGCGAGATCACAGTCTAATACTTGACAGAAAGTATTTTTGATAACAGGTCCCACTCTGATTGGTAGCATGATTAAACCCTTGGATGCTCTTTCCTCATCATCATAGGCTTTAATAGTAATCTTTCTTCTGGGATCAATAGAATCCTCAAAAAATCCTAAAGCCTGAATTAATTTCATGGTACATATGTTCAAACCAGCACCTCCATCTATTAGTACATGTCTGACATGAAACTTGTGTATCATGACTTCTAAGTATAGTGATGAGTTATGGGGGTGAGTCATGGAAACGTCATCTTTGTCAAAAAATGAGAGGCATGTGGGTGAGGACAAATTTCCTACCATGGCTTGAAATCGATCCACATCCAGATTAGTGGATACAGTTGCTTCAATGAGGGCTTTGTCTAGAATTTCCTTATGCGCTAGGGAAATCTTCAAAAGTTCTAAAATAAAGATCTAAGCAGAAGTTTTTCAAAGTTCATTGATTAAATCATCTCGATGTTGAGGCAAGGGCACCATGGATTTTGAAGGAGCACCTTTTAGGAAAAATTTAGCTTGTTCCCTTGTTGTTATGTTAACTTCTCCATATTTCATTTTCTCTTTGACTTTTATAACATTAACCTACTCGTCATCAATGTAGATATGATTGATTATATGTTCATCAATATGATTCACACTTTTTCCAAAAGACTCACCCTTGTGATAGTTGGGCAAAGGGTTTTGAAATGCTTGGTGGTCTTCATTTGATTTTTGATTCCCTTTTATTATGACAATGCCATTTTCAATTAAGTCTTGAATAGCATTCTTCAAGGCTTGACAATTATTCGTACAATGGCCTTTACATCTATGATATTCACAATAGTATGCATCATTCCACGATGGCGGCTTCACACTGGGTTCAAAGTTACGTTGAGGTGGTAGGGTAATAACATTCTTTTCCATCAAGTCTTTAAGGGAAGATTCCAGAGATTGTCCCAACAGAGTGAAAGTTCTTCAGTTGGAGAAAAATGAAGATCGTTGTGGATTCGTGTTTGATGTATTTTCTAAGGCATTTCTATTATTGTTTCCACGATACCCTTGATTGCTAGTATTACTTTGATTTGGAACAAAAGTTGGATTTTCTTTATTCCTCAGAGGAGGAGGATTGTTTCCTTGATTCATAATCGATTTGACATTGTTATAGTTGTTGTTGCGAGGAACACTAATAACAACTGGCTTAGATGAGACATGATGTGCATCTACAACACCATCATTCACCATGTTTTTGTTGCGAGTCCAAAACTTAGATTTGTCATTGTGGTGATTTGAGGAGCTAGGATTGTCTTTATCAAGTTTGATTATCCCCCTCTAGACCAATGCACTTTCAATTGTGATTGCATTTTCAATCATTTTCTGAAAAGAAGGAGGACAATGAAGATTTAGACAATAACTCGTCTCTTGATCCAAGTTGTTGATGAATGTAGTGATCTTTTCCTTTTCAGGAACATGACATGGATATCTAGCAAACAATCTTCTCCATCCCTGAAGAAATATGATGAATGATTCACCAAGTTTTTGCTTAGCCTTGCATAGATCAATCATGGTTATTTAGTGTTGTATGTTATAGGATTATTGTGAGATGAACTCATTGATCAATTCCTCAAATGTTTTGACAGGTGGTGTGATTTTTCATAACCATTCCATAGATTGGCCTCCAAGACTCTTGGGAAACAAACGCATTAAGTATGTATCCTCATGAGAAAATTCTAAAGTCATGTTTTGGAAGTCCCTAATATGATCAATTGGATCCGATTTCCCGTTATAACGATCAAACTTTGGGATTTCATAATGCTTAGGAAACAGGATCATGTTCAGACGTCGATTAAAGGGATATAGACAGATATCAGTGTATGTCTTTGTTGTGGCTCCCCCATGTAGATCTTTAATTTTTCCTTGTAGTGTTTTAACATGTTGAGTCAAGGCACTACAATTAGATAAGGTTGTTTCATTAGGATTACTATTTATGTTCTCAGTATCAAAATCATGAGGCAATTTAGCTCCTTTGTTGGCTAGATATAGGAAATATTTTTTTTTTTCACGTGCTAAGATCTTTTCTACTACTCTGAGAAATTTAGGATCTTGTTCAGCTTCTCTAAGGTGACACTCTTCTTCTTGTTCATCATCACTATCCTCAAGGGTTTTTCTCATATCTCTATCGGAAGTAAACGGATCCTTTTCTCCTTCAGCCATGTTGTCTTCAAAAATTGGATTTCGACTCACACTATAAAGAGGATCACTATTTTCACCTTCTTCTTGAGTTCTTGAGGTATGATCTTCTTGTTGAATATCCTCCTTCATTTTATTATATTGTGATTGTGTAAAAACAGGCATATGATTTCAAGATGTTCTTCTAAACTTAGATCATAGTTTGACTAGTGCAACCAATGATGATGTTTTAATCTGATAAGATGAAAATCTTATGATATGAGAAAAACTATGTTCCTAATTTGTGGTTGTGACTTCCAATGATAAAGGATGTCAGAATCCTATTGGGAGAAGTTGAAAAAAATAATTTAGAAGTTTGTGATGAAAGATGCACTTGTAAGATTTGATCCTTGTTTTCGAAGAATGATCAGTATATCAAATAGCCTATTTAAACTCTCTGAAGTATTTGACTAGGATGTGTCAAATATTCGATAGAAGGTTGTGGTATATAATTAAAATCAAGAGGTTGATTGTGATTGTGTCATTGTGAGAAGGCTCTTCTTTGAAAATAGGCTCGTGAATCTAGAGGGTCTACAGCGCATTCGTCAGTAAATCCCCCTGACAAAATCTTGGTACCTATGGAGAAATCTGCGATAATGGAGCAAGACGTTTTGAATCTTGTATAAAAAATTCCTTCATTGTAAGGTTTTCTTGTAACCTAGAGGTTTCTTGGGTTTCTTGATTCTATTGGCAATTGACTTCTTGACAAACTTGGCAGATTTCCACTCCCTAAGCATGAGAGAAAATGTTGATATGCTACTGGACCGAGAATGCTATAAACTCAGATCTGTCAAAAATAATGATTTGGGAAAAGTGGCAGATGTGCTATTTTGTCCTCTATATGTGCTTCAGAAATAGGGATATGCACTAGAGAAATGGTCAAATGCGCTTCAATATGTCCCAGATGCGCTACTCTGTGCTGCAAGAAAAATGTTGACAGTGACCAAAAAGTTTATTTTTTTAGAACAGCCAGCGTATGCGCTGAAACACTCAATGCGCTAAAAAAAACTCTAAAAGCATTGGAATAACCAGTGAATGCGCTAGAAAGAACCTCATATGCGCTAGAATACACCCTAGATGTGCTAAAACAGTTTTTCCAAGGTAATTTTTTTTTTCGAATGGTTTGTGAGCATTTTTAACTAAAATTTGACATGTTCATTTCGGATGATCTTTTATCTAAATTAGTGTGATTGAAAACACAACAAAAACTTTGAAAATAGTTGTTCTTAATCCCTATAATAAACATCAAGTGTATGTTCAAAAATGTTTTTCAAAAAGTGTTTTCACAGGTTTTGCTCATGATAAACAATTCAGATAGACTCACTCTTAGTACTCAAGTAGGTCATCATAATAATCACAACCCACATCTTAGAACTATGTCGACTCACACAGTCGTGTCACCCCTGAAGGAGCACTCGTGTTTTTTTCTTTTCCAGGCGTGTACTCAGAGTGACAAAAGTGGATACCGGATCCCCTGAGAAAACGGTCCTTGGCGGTTATATGGTGAGTATCTTGGGGGCAGATTCTTCCCTCCCCTTGCATTGTGATTATTAGGATGTTCGGAAACTGACTTCGGCTGGCTACTACACTAGGTTCAAAGTAAGGGTTTTTGTTCGATGCGGCAATAATAAACTGCCTCAGGAGACCTCCCAACCTTTAGAACAAAGGCTTTGGGGATGGTTATCTTGCACACTACAGGCAAGAGAGGGTTTCCCCTGATTTTCTTTAAATTTTATAGTGGGGCAGAATAGCCTGGCTTTGGCTTGAACCCACTTGATTCGTTCCCCTTGGGTGAATACTTTTTCCCACAAGAGCAGACCCTCTATAGGATGTAATAAAGAAGTAAAATTGCATGAATGTAAAAGGCAAGTCTAGTATTCTGGTCACCCAGTTAAGGGGAGAGCATAGACCTATTGCCACAAACACAGTAGACACTATTTTTTTTACAACCCAAATCACAATGATCTAAATTGTGAAGATGTTGCTTCACAAAAAGCATGGGATTCATTTTCACAGCAAAATCAATGTGTGGTGACTATCCTAGATTGCTTCATTTTAAATCCATGTCCATCTTTTTAAAACCAGTTGTGACTATCCTAGATTGGTTCTTTTTAAGCTACAAGAGGTTATGTTTGCGGAAGGCGTCAGACTCAGAAACTTGTTTAGTTACAACCTACATGTGCTAAAAGATCACCTATATGCACAACAATAATAAGTAAATGTGCTAAAACAAATCCTATATGCGCTACAGATAGTCTCAAATGCGCTACAAAAACTCCTAAATGCACTAAAACAAAATGCAACTATTTTTTTGTATTTTTCAAAAATATTTAACAAACTGAGCTGGGTATATGCGCCATTTTGTCTGTAAATGTGTCATTATATTCCTTAAATGCATTGAAACAGTTCTTGGATGCGTCGAAGTACCTGCAAGAGTGCTGAAAGAAACCACAGATGGGCTTTAAAAACCTGCGTATGCGCCTCAAAAATCCTCGTATGCGCTAAAACGGAAATTTTTTTGGAAAATCTGAATTCCTGAACATGAAATCCTTTCAGAAAACCTACAGATAAATGTTAAAAATGGGGCAAGGCCCCACGGTGGGCGCCAGAAATGTGTGATCGATTTTTGTGCATATTAAATATGTAAAACAAATGAATCAAACACACCAATAAGACATTATATCAAAAATAGAATATTAAAATAATAGAGAAGCAAACTCGGTATCCTGTTATTGATGTTGTCCTATTGTCCTCTATTTCCAGTGTTTTGTTGATTCTAGCTAGCTCTCAGATCTTGAGCTAGGCTCAACAAACGATCTTCCTAGAGAACAATATTGAATATGAATGCATGTAATGCTATGCTAAGACATGATTATTCTAATCCTAAACATGATTGCTAAAATGAAAGATTATGATAATGCTACTAAAGCTCGAATGACAATGCTAAGATGCTAGAATGCAATTAATCTCTAATTCATCTGTTATGTGTTGTAACCATTGCTTGGATTGACAGTGCTATTTATAGAGTTTTCGAAAGCTTCTGATTGGCTGATATGATCAACGACTGTGAAAATTCTTGGCAGATCGAATGGTTGAAGATGGATAAGACTGAAGAAAAATAGATGAAAGTAGAAAGCAAGATTTGTTTTCTTTTTTGTAAAAGTGGTAAGATAAGATGATAAAGATGAATTGTAAAAAATCATCTTTTTGTGAGATTATGGAAAGATTTTGAAGAAGATAAATAATGAATTATTAAGTTCAATTATTCATTTATGGGTGACAGATATTTTTCTTAAAATAGAATATTTACCCTAGATTTGAAGAATAATGGAAGATTTCATAATTAAATAAAATATTTAATTACTATTTTTAAAAGATATGGAAGATATTTAATTAAACTTTTTAATAAATGGCATGTAAATGAAATTAATTAAATAAGATATTTAATTAATTAGAAGAAAGATTTGAAAAGAAATATTTAAATTTAATTAAATCAAAAAGACTTAATTAAATTTAAAAGTGATAATTAATTAAAATAAATAAAGTGTATTTATTTAATTAATCAAGTGGACATATGAATGTGAAATAATTAAATAAAAATTGATTTATTTAATCATGATAGAAGAATAAATTGAATGAACAATATAATTAAATTAATTAAATTTAATTATATGTAGAAGACTTTAGAGAAATTAATTAAATAATAAATATTTAATTAAATGTCAGGATTAATCAAACATGACCAATTTTATGCATATACAAAAATTATTGAAGGCACTATTGTTCTTGGATGTTTCTTTCCAAGATGACCAAAATTTCCCTACAGAGGAAACAAAAAAGGAATTTTCTAAAAACATGTTGAAATAGGACCCTCTTGGGTGCAAAAGAACAATTGACCAGCATTGGTTGAAAGACAAGAGGGGAAACACCAATAAAGTGCCCCAGGAGCTATTCAAAATTGTTTTCTTCAAATAATACCTTGATCTAGTTACCCTTCTGAGCAGAGTAATGGGCCTGCCAATAACCACGTTCTTCAAGGAGTGGATGTTCTACTTTGTCAAGGAGATCATCTGAGGTGAAGCCAAGTTCCAATGCACCAAAATGATCAATCAGAATATGCACAATTAGCTTATGGTTGTGAAGAAAACCTCTCAATTTTAACTTCGTATCTAGTATACCTCTTGGTGGAGAAGTTCCCATACAAAGGACTTTTTTGTGTAGGTCCACTGGGGACAAAGAGAGGAGAGCTTAAAGTTTATGATTGCTATCCTCAGCTACAATATAGAAACTTCAAAAGAGATTACAGGAGGGTGAATGATGCCTTCATCATGCACATAATTAGACTCTTGGGAGGAGATTTTGAGAGAAGGGTATCACACAGCGTGAACGCCTTCATCAAGTGATTTGGGTATCTATTCATACAATTCCCAAAGTTCACATACATCAGGGAAAAATGTTTCTCAGGGAAGCCTTGCCAGTTACCACACTACCCCAATGATCACATCATCTTCTTGGGCATTTCTTAGTAGCTGCAGACTGCCCACACACTATTGAGTGATAAACATCAAGCTGGGATTTTGTATCCCCCAACCTTTGGGAAAGGAATGTACTTTTTCCCTATGGCCAAATGTTTAGAATACTCAGAGAAATAATTGGTGGAGTATAACTTGGATCTACATACAGACCGAAGAAGGATGGAACCTTATGGAAAACTAAAGAAATGGGTTGGGTTGTACATGTTTTACACACACGCCCCACCATGGGTGGGGACCCCCTATTTTGCTCAGTGCAAATCATTTTAACCTCGTTTCATTTCGTGCACCCTCATTTCCTAGCCTAGGTTGGCCTTAAGACTAAAAATGATCAATTTCATGATGGCTCGATTCACCTACCTAAGTTTCGCTAAGCCCTTTTCCCTTGGGGCCAACTCTTGCGGGCCACGTTCGCTCTTCACCTAGTCTCTGTTGACTCTTGGGGACCTACATTCGCGGGTTTCCCTTGACCGTTCGTTGTTCCACTCCTTTGTTTGCCTATGGCCAAGCCTCGATGTCCACCCGAAGCATGGACCCCACACTTATTTTTGTCGCTGCGTCTACCATGCTCCGTGAACCTGTCCCGTGGGTCACCCTAGGGGGACTCTGTTCCCATTTCGCCATCTTTGCAGCAATCAATCTTTGACATCTGCCCATGCGACGGGCTCCACGGTTGGTCCTTCTATCTTCACCGCTACCACAAACCAACCGACCGCATTGCTTTAAAATTCCCAAGTCCCAATTGTTTATGGGTCTTCATGCGCGGTTTTCCCCTACCCAATCTCCATTTCGTAGTGACTAAGAGCTATTATGTCCATGTTCCTCAGCGGGTCCGCCTTTGCGGGCTGCCATCTACAAGAGGTCGTCACCCCGATGCCATTCACAATGGAAAAAATTTGCTATCTTCCCTCCATATGGGTCCACGACCCACCAATGTCGTTTCCTTACCACAAGCCTCAGCTAGTCCTTTTGCCATTTCCTCGGTACCATTCTTTGAACGGCTACCCACCAGTTATAGAAGTTGAGAAAGCCAACTTCACAGACCCCGAAGATCGCCTGCATGCAAATAACCTATCACAAAAAGGAAGAGATGGAGACAAAAAAGCAAGGGTGCTCTGCAAGCTTCAAGAGAGATTGCATTGACTTAATTAAAATAATTACAAAGATCAATCCTTAAAAGGAGATCATGCAAAACCTAAAAGTAACCCTAATAGGTAGACATTTAATAATTAATATAATTATTAAATGTCACAATATGCAAACTAAAGCGAAATCTTAAGAGAGGAATAAAGGTAACTTAATTAACATAATTAAGTTAAAACCTTTACTCTAACACCCCCCCTTAAGATGAACAAAAGTGTAGCTACAAACATGTGCAAGAAAGCAAAGGTAACTACAATGCATGAAAGCAAATAAGGGTCTCGACAACTAGGCCTGATCAGGTACCCGAATACAACCAAATCTCTATAAAGTGGAGAATTAGATAAAACCTCATGGGAAAAACTCTACTCCAAAAAGAGATGAAAGACATAAAGAATATCACTGAAGCAGAAGAAGTTGCAAACAACTATCAAAAGATGACTGCTATGGTGCCGAAGAACCTCCTCTGAAGATAGGATGATCAAGATCAAGAAGACAACAATCTGTATGAGTGCCCCCAATGACACTACTCGAATTAGATGGAAAACAAAGGCAAACACCTAGAACGAAGATACAGATGGCACAAGTACCAATAGTCTAAAAAAAATTGATCACTGAAGAATGGAAGATTCCTTCCAAGGCGAAACCAAGGAAGCATTAGCACAAATAGTATAATACCCCCCCATAATGCTAACTGGGAGAGCCTGACATATCCACTAAAATTCTATGAAACACCCTGTATTGAATGAAGGAGAAGAAACAACATCTAAAAGTGCACAAGAAAGCACCTGCAATTGAAAAAGTGGTGTGCAAAACAAAGCACACATGCATGAGGCTGGAATCATATGGATCCACTGTCATCTTGGAGGGACACTCACTAGAAAAAGGTGTGATGGAAAAAACTAAGGCACTACACAAACCCCCCATGACACTTTATAATACAATGCGAGTACAAAATATGGCACAACTTTATGTGCAAAATCCCCAAAAAACATGTACAATAGTGTGGCACTTTATCTTAGTGTGTTTACATAGAAAAGATTGCTTACAAAAGATGCTCAAAATGCCCACAAAGGACAAAAAATTGGAAATACATGAAGAACAACCAAAAATGAAGCATCCCATGCAAACGAGAAGTTCCCAAGAGCTTATATGTCCAGGTAATTCACCAAAGTGTGAATACATAAAAAATTGAATAAAATATACCTAGAGTGAAATCTAGAAAATTTGCATGAATGGAACTAAAGAGCTCTAAAATACGGTTCCAACGCCGCTGAGATCGCGAAAAACGGAGAAACTGGTCAAAAGTTACGAGCTTGAGACTAAAAAAAGATCCTTTGACTTCAACTGGTTGTAGAATGCACCAACAGAAAAATGAAGTCATAAGAGCCACACCACTAGAAATTTGATGGAATCAGCTTTTCGACAATATCTTGTTTGCCAAAAAACGATATTGTATGCCCAAGTTATAGCCTCTGGAACAAAACAGCTCCAAAGGGAAAAATCAGTGCTGGATTAAATTTGACGGTCGTACTACTGTCGCAACAAAAATCTAGGCCTAAATTTGATGGCCAAATGGCCATCGGTGGGTTTGCACAACTGGGCTTATTTTGGAAAAAAATGTTTTTTAAAAAAAAACAATAAAAAATTTACATGTATATTTTTTTGTTAAAAAAATATATTAAAAACATTGATTTTTTAAAAAAATCATAAAAAATAGGTGGCCATGGGAAGGTACGCTTGCATAGGTCTATGCAAGTCAGTACCTGCATAGTACCCTATGCAGGTACGCGTACCTTCTAGGTACTTTTTTTTTTTTAAAAAAAACAAAAACATTTTTTGAAAAAAGCTTTTAAAATCTTTTTAACAATTTGAAAAAAACTGCGAATTTAAATTTTTTTTTACGAAATTTTACCTTGATCCGAGTGCACGGCCATACGGGCAAAAAAAAAAGCCTCAGAAATCAACTACTTCAAATATAGGCAAGTTTACAGTCAATCTTTAGGTTTTGACCACTCTGAATGCAATGGTGAGGTCCATTTAGGCTGAAAATGCTCCGAAAAATTGAGCACCCCCTGGATCTAGCAAAAAAAGCCCTTTCTTCAAACCCTCACAGATCTGACAAACAGAAGCCAAATTTGACGAAACAAAGGTCGATCTTGACTATTCCAGCAGCTCTAGATTCAATGGAGAGATCTGATTTGACCCTGGATGCACTGAAAATGCCCACCTCTTGGATCAAAAAATGCAAACCCCAAACCCTTGAAGCTCCAAAAAATCCTTCAAAACATGAATAGGAAGTAGCAAGTCTGGAGCTCTGATACCATGTAGAAGTTGAGAAATCCAACTTCATAGACCCCAAAGATCACCTACATGCAAATAACCTATCACAGACAGGAAGAGATGGAGACAAAAAAGCAAGGGTGTTCTGCAAGCTTCAAGAGAGATTACATTGACTTAATTAAAATAATTACAAATATCAATCCTTAAAAGGACATCATGCAAAACCTAAAAGTAACCCTAATATGTAGACATTTAATAATTAATATAATTATTAAATGTCACAATATGCAAACTAAAGTGAAATCTTAAGAGAGGAATAAAGGTAACTTAATCAACATAATTAAGTTAAAACCTTTACTCTAACACTAGTTGTCATCTGCAAGCATGACTTTGCATATCCTTCTCGCAAAGGCCCTCCATGAGGGACCCACTTGCCCATCTCCCCCCTGCTCTCTACCAAATGATAGCAAATTTCGCATGGCAGCCACCTGCATTCCCCTACCCGACGAAGGTCGTGTGTGCAGGTTTCATACTCCTCTTCATAGTCGTAACATATTCTATCACTTACAGCCTCTCCACCATGTCCCTCTGCATCCTTCAACCTGCATACCTCTTGGCGGATGTTTCATTTGTAGGTGTCGCCATTCACAACACCGTCGGCTTAAAAGGAAACAAAGTTCTAACAAAGCTAAGGATTATGGGCTCGTAGTGCAAGGGTTAGATGCACCATTTAAAATGATGAGGTTGAGGATTGAGTGGTGTCAGTTGCTCTTAAGAAATAGTGGTCACGCTTCCCAGGGATTTTGTGTTAAATCTCGATCTTTAAATTGCAAAATCAAGTGTTTATGGTTATGGTGCCCATAGGTTGGTGCGTTTGACATGGAGTTCTCCCATATGGAATCTGTAGTGTTTTTGGCCATGCTTCCAAGCGGCTTATTATAATGCGGGTCCTACCATATACAGTCATATGTTTCTTCCCTCATTCGTGGCCCTCACGTAACATCGCCCAACACTTCCTTGCCTATGGCCATATCACATATGGGTTCCAACCCCCGCACTGCCATCACTAGCTTCGCTAATTTTCCACAGTGATCCTTAGTGGTCTTCCTGTGATCAGTCATCTGCGTTCACCTTAGTGGCCCTTTTCACTACGGAACCCACAACCTATGTGAATGTTCGTCTTCCAGCCAAGACTACTTCCCTAAGAAGGAACTCCACAGCCTTCATCTTTGTGTCATTCCCTCAATGGTAATGTAAATAATGATGGTACTACAAGAGGATGGGTGTCGACATCGAATGGTGAATTTAGGACAACCAGTGGTGAGCAACAACAAGGAAATAAATGATCGATAGCTTGCACTGCTAACGCACAGCACTAGCGACTTGATAAAATGTTCTAAATGTAAGAGCCCTGCTATTTAAGATAACTACTTGTAATGTGATCGTCAGCCTCCCACTTGAATATACTAATGAGAGTAGGCCTGGCAAGGATTATTTGGCCCAAAGACTCGAGGCTCATTGAATAGGTAGCCAGTATTGAATGATAACAGAGGGGCAAAAGGAATGCACTAATATAAAGCTAGAATGACTGGTAGCACCACCAAAGTTCACGTTACAAGGAAGATTGCAAGGCTTATTAAAAGGTTCCTGCTACCTTAAAGAAGGATCTTAATTGAGATAAGTTAACTAAACCATGAAGAAGATATGTTGTGGAAGGTGATGGCCTGTAAAGTTGCGAACTCTTCGAGTCATCAATGTAGGGATATTACAAGTAAGCATCCTAGATGCAAATTAGGTATCAAGAACATGTGTGGACTATGGATCCTGGTATTCTACAATGGGATTTTTTATCAGAATGTTGGGGACCAAATATGTGATGAGTAACAAATGACATGGCTCAATAGCTTTCTCTGTCTTTAATTTATATTGGACCTCATCATGATGTTTAAAGTGGCAGAACTTGAGAGATACTCGATGGAATCCTGTAAGAAGGAAGGACGATCACTTCAGTGCATAGCAGCAATGCAGCTATCGAGCATGAGGGAGGTGAGTGATGTTGTTAACCACTTGGCACCCAAAACAAAGATATATAATATGATGAGAACCTTGGTGAAGAACTATCATACTTGGGCGAAATTGGGTGGGATGAAGGCATTCATATCCTACGGGGCCAATGGGGCAGGAGTCCATTCGCCTCTGGCTGCTACGCGGACAACATTTCACCCGCGGTGCTCCGCATCCTTCAACCCAACCACAATCTTGAATACGGTTTCCACATCTTTGTGTGTCCTCTACCTCTGTTGTAACGGCCCTCCCATAGCAACTCCTCGCCTCCCTTTACCGTATAACCATAACAGTTGGTTGACCCTTCCCAACCCGTGGACTTCTTCATGAGGCATACTCCTTGTGGAAATATTTGAAACTATAAATGGGGGTGTGAATCATGGTTGATGCTATCATATTAAAACACTCACAGTACTAAGAAAGACCATCCCATTCACAAGCATAGGCCCAACCCGAACAAGGCCCGATAATATCATAGGAAGTAGAAAAAACTCATAGGCTTGATCTCGCCACCATTGGTAGAATGCCAGATTGGGGGATTTCATGGGGAGCAAGATGGAGGTGTCATGCCCATGGGATTGTGGGGTGCATGCAAAACCTGATTACATGGACAAGGGATCTGAATCGTGCAAATAGGGGGCAATGGCAAAGGTCAAAATTGCAAACTCTACACACCTCTCGCCCGTCGATGAACTTCCACTAAGCAGGGCATGTTGTCTGTGTTGTCGTCTGAATGGATTTTTCCAAGCACCATCTATGGTGCTTGTCCCTTAGCATTGCAAAGCTCCCATC
Organism: Sequoia sempervirens; assembly: GCA_007258455.2. NCBI lineage: Eukaryota > Viridiplantae > Streptophyta > Pinopsida > Cupressales > Cupressaceae > Sequoia > Sequoia sempervirens. The sequence continues at coordinate 123,037,880 of VDFB02270651.1, read as the reverse complement.
CTTTATAGAGTGTGACTACTTAAATTATAATCAAGCACTTGTTTAAAGTGAACTTATATGGCTACATGAGCATTAAATGGCCCTATTTGAAGGGGGTCCCATGTCTTTTTTTGCATAAGCTTAACTCAATTTACCATTCTGTGTAGGACTATGACTGTAAAATGGAGGTTGCTACTGGAGGATTTTATGCAAGATGGGTCTGTGCATGGGTTTGCTCCTACACAACTGTCTATGAAGCTGAACCGAGGCTGACAAGGAACACCAACTAGAAAACATTTTCGCTAACAATGATTAAATCCGTCAAAAGGACTGTAAAGCAAGTGGTTGCGTGATGAAGGTCAATAACTAAGAGGATAGATGGTTGTCCATTGAAATTTGATGCAAGGAGGTGGTTTTCTTATTTCCTATGGAGGATCACGACCCGTCAGAGCTGTCTTGCAAGATCAGAAGATAGTTGGTCCATCCCACAATGGTACAGATCTATAAACAAGGCCCATTTGGTTGATTGTAGAAATGTTAAAAATCCATCAGGGAGGAGGACAACCTTTAGGTAGTCCTAGCTACAGGAAAAGGGAAATATGCAAGAGGACAAAACTACTACAACACCTGGGCAATGGAGGACAAAATAGGAAAAAAACAAAGTTGTATTTTAAATTGTTGGATAATGGGGGGTAGGTGAAACCCTAAAGTGTAATGAATCTAAGCCACTCATTGTAAATCAATCATAGCCATTCATTTGGGCTTTGGAAAACTATAAATAGGGGCCTTCCCCTCATTTTTAAATGGTTGGAGAGCTAATGTAAAAACATTATGCAGCAATAGAAAGTAGCATTGCATGATCTATGGGTGTTCCTTTTGAGTTTTCTCATTATGTGTGCATGGTTTTTCTTCCCTTTTAGTTTAGTTGTTAGTTTCTTGAATGGAAGTGATGATGGCGTTCATTGTTATGGTATTTGATGGACTTTCAGCCCATACTTTTAGCACTTGTTGATGACAAACTGTTCTGTAAAGTTAGTCTGGGCTTCTTGATTTCAATGCTACAACCTAGTTCAATTGCATGTTCATGATGTGCATGTGCAATCTAAAAAATATGCAGTCCTTAGAAGATTGCACTAGTTTTGTGTAACTATAGGATCCTCTTGGCCAAGCAAAACCTAGTTTAGGGAGTTTGTCTACTATAGTAGCCTCCATGATCATTGTCCATTCATAGTTTCAAGTCTAGGAACTTCCTCTCTTCCCTATCCTTTTCCCCTTTTTTTAATAAGTAACCTAAGCTAAGGTTCATTGCACATCATAAAGTGAAATCCAAAGTTGAAATAAGAGTTCTAGATCACTATTTGAACCTGCAGCAGCTGAGCAACAATTTCTACAGTTTAAGAACTCCATTTGCAAACCCAACTCCCCACGCTTTATAACTCATCTGTAAGTTTGCCTTGTAATTCCAGCAAATCACATGAATCAACTGAGGTATTCCAAGCACTGTCAATACCTAACATTAGAGACCTTGGGATAGTGATCTGCAATTTGATTGTGAAAGATTGTCTTTCAAGAGAGGTGATGCACCTATGCATTACCTATGTTGAGAAGTGCATAAAAAACATATCAACAAAACTAGTGCTAGAAGGATGGCAACATGTTGGGGCTACAAAGTTGAGCATTGGAAGTTGAGAAGGGAACTTTCAAAGTGAAATATGAGATAGGAAGATCTCTTTACTTGTTGGAAATTTGAAAGTCAAAAAAAATTGAAGGCAAACAAGAGTTGAGTCAAAATGGAGTAGCATTTGCAGATCAACATCACTCAGCTACATGCAAATTTAAATAAGAAACTGAGGAAGCCATTGCAACAATTCACGTTGGTGGATAGATGTTAGATCCATGGAACACGCAGACACAACGAGCTAGGATGTCTCACATTCTTGAGAAGAATCAATAGAGTCTTGCAAAAAGAGATTTCCTTTTGGGAAATATATCAACTTTTATCCATAGCAAACCCAGAGGAAGAATTGCAAACCATGGCAGCTAAGGCATTTGAGGAGCTGATCCAAGAATGTTTGGGTAGCAAAGATGGACCAAGATTGGAGGAAGTACTAATGTCAAGCTGGTACAAATTTCACAATGCTCCACATTCAGAATTTCCTTGTCCATCATGTGACAACACCATCACCCAATTCAAGAGTTGTTTGAACAAATCGGGGCAGCCAACTTTTGATGAGGATGATTCATCCCATGAAGCCAAAGAGTTGTCAATGTCTGGAGGACAACACACTGAAGATGAACCAAGAAACCTGACACAAGCTAGTGCTAGGGCAGCAAACATAGAGGCTAAAAATTAGCAGGAAGGAGCTAATTTCATGGGGACATCGAGGAGCCCTGATGAAAGTTCACTCTGAAAGGAATTGAAAGGCTCGTTCCCCATCAGTGGACAATTGTCCTCCAATCTAGAAGGGGAGCTATTGGAAATTGAGGATAAATCAACGAAGTCTACAATCATAGATGCTAGGACAGCTAACATGAATGTTGAAGATCAGAAGGAGGAAAAGGATGATAGCCTTGGGACAACAAAGAATGATGATGAAGGAATAAGTGAACTCATATTAGAGGACTTCTCCATCTACAATGACAGTGACCAAGCATCTGAAAGTGCAGATTTGGAGGAGTGGGAACAACTACAAGTCATGGCTATTCACTATCAGACTTCCTTTTCAAGTGATGAGGAGGGCCCAATAATGGAAAGATACCACCAGCTCGTCTCCAGATTAGAAAAAGATTGGTTTGAATTAAGACATTGAGTGGGTCTGGAGGTATTGCTGCTACCAAACTGGTGCAGACTCCATGATTCATCACATTTTGAGTGTGCATGCGGACTGTGCCAAAAGGCCATCGAGCAAGACAAAGACCAAGCAAGGTAGCCCTGATGACTACCTCTTGCAATTGCTTCAATGATGGGATGGGAGAATCAAGAGCCAGAACCAAATGACATTGTAGCTAATAATAACCTTCAACAAGATTTTGATACAACAATAGAGGAAGAACGATGCACCCCCAAGCCTTCACATGATGGGGCAAAACACATGGAAATGTGGTCCATCAATCATCAAGGATTTTTTCCTCTTGAAGAGCATTTGTGCACCACAGACGATAGGCTTTATGGTGAGTCCCTGGAGATAATTTGCATAGTAGATTTTGGCCCCCTTGATGAGGTGTCATCAATTGATGACTTCTTTCCATTAGGAGTTGAGTTGTGGAGGTATACCAGCATGGAGGAAGAGTACATCCTAGAGGTTAGCAACGATGAGGAGATACTACCTGAACCTCCAAACGGCGAGGCACTAGAGTTTCTGGATTGGGAGAGGGGTTCCTTCTCTATCTATAGCAATAGTGAACAAGGGGGGACAAGTGAATAACATGAGGAGGTGCATGAATAGTAAAGAGAAGAAGACAAAGGTGGGGGTGCTGATATAGCTACCAACAAAGATGAAGCACTCAATTGACTACACGATGCAGCTTGGAGTCCTTGCGCCATGATCATTGTTGATCCTCCTTCATATTCAGATGGTTCCAATAGGACTGACTTGGGCATGTCATCATCCCATAACGTTGAACATCACAAAATAAGGTTGATACCTGGGAAGGGAGATAGGACAACATGATGCCTTTTGGAGACAGCAATCAAGTGGACACCAAGTTTGCAGAAGATCAACGAGATGAAGTCTATCTCCTTAAGGAATAGCCGATAGGGCTTTCCAATCCCACACGAAGATTGGAAGGGGTGCGTGTTTCCCTTTTCTCCCATCCTCATGCAAGCTTAATGCCCTAGGTGTCGCACCATCTGGTGCCTCCGTCTAAGGTTGCTAATGCAACGATCAACGGTGTAGTGCTCACTCTCGACTGTCAAACTCTAACACCTCCATGTGACGATATCCAGATTCTATCCTTCCTTGACCTTACTAATTCTACTAGTTGCACTTATTATTTTGACTATGGGAACAAGGGAAAGAAAAAATTTTTATGGATTAACCATGGGTTTAGCGAACCTCCTCAATTGTTGATTTTCCCTGACCATGCGATTGAATTTGAATGTTGTGATAATAAACTTCCTTTTCTAAATATAAGGATAAATCTGCATGGATAAGAACTATAACCATTTCCCATCTGCTTGTGCATGCCTTGCAAAAATCAACGAACATGAACATCGGTTTTCCTTGCCTGAACATAGTGCTTTGTGAATATCTTTGTGGATAACCCGTTTTGAGTAGTGTAGGTTTCCTGTAAATACCCCACTTTACTTCTTTTCTTAGAGTAGTTGGTTTTTTGTAGGTTAGTTTGCTTTAGGGCAGTTTCTCTTTTTGTTTGCTTTTGCTTTCCTACTTTGGTTAGTTTAGGTTGTTGCTTTTCATTTGCTTTCCATTTTTTGTTGCTTTGTTGTTGCTTTGCTCGAGGTCCCTCTGCTTTTAGCTAGGAACTTATGTGCGCACAACAATCATCCTTATTGTCAGGGGTCGTTCTACGTATTTCTTTGTTAAACTCTAATCGATTTTTTAGAGTGGATGGTGATGGTCTTCTGTTAGTGTCAAGAGATTTGGAAGTTTGATTTGAAGGGGATAAGTCATTGGTGGGTCTGATTCTGAAGTATTTTGAAATCTTATATCTCTCACACTTTTTAAGAATCTTACGGTCATCGTAGGTCCTTCGCAAAGTTGAGTTAAGTGAAAAATCTAAAATTTTGCTCCAGTGCCACTGTGATTCTCAACCCTGAGTGCGAGCTCCACTGCTTGCAGGTTGAAAAAAAAAGAGTTAAAATGAAAAATCAAAAGAAAAGAAACAAAAGAAAGAAAATTAAGGTACTAAAAATCAAAGAAATAAATTCAACTTTTTAGGGGTATCTAGGCAACTCTACTGGGGCTATGGACGCTCGGTTGGCAATAGAGCAATGTTCGAGAGAATCACAACAACAACCTCATTGGGGCTATGGACACCTAACTGGCAGCGAGGCAATGTCTCAGATGCTTTTGGAGTTAGAATAAAGTACAAAGCTAAACTTGACAGAGCTTAGGTTCTTGCAGAAGCTTAAGGATGGGAATTAATGCAACTGCACATACTTGGACTTTCAACATACTAAAGTTTGGGTTGGCTAGTGGTTTTGATACTTTGGTCGAGCATCTAGTTTGTCTGCCCTAGCGTGAAGATCAGAACCAAAGATTTTGGGTTCATGATTCGAATTTGTCATTGAAATTCTCTAAAGCATTTCCCCAGCGAGTTGCCATTTGTTGTGCATGTTTTGCACACATGCCTCACCACGGGCGAGGACCCCTCTTTTGCTCAGGGCAGATCATTTTGACCTTGTCTCATTTCATGCACCCTCAATTCCTAGCCTAAGTTGGCCCTAAGACTAAAAATGATCAATTTCATTATGGATCGATTCACCTACCTAAGTTTCACTAAGTCCTTTTCCCTTGGGGCCAGCTCCTGCGGGCCCCCGTTCGCTCTTCACCCAACGTTCATTGACTCTTACGGACCTGCATTCACGGTTTTCCCTTGGTTGTTTATTGTTCTTCTCCTATGTTTTCCTACGGCCAAGCCCCAACGTCCACCTGAAACGTGAACCTCGCACTTATGTTTGTCGTTGCGTCTACCGTGCTCCGCAAACCCGTCCTCATGGGTCACCCCATGGGGGACTCTGTTCCCATTTCACCGTCTTTGCAGTAGCTGATCTTTGACATCTGCCCGCATGGTGGGCTCCGCGGTTGGTCCTTCCATCTTCACCACTACCACAAACCAATGGACCCCGTTGCTTTAAAATGCCTAATTCCCAAGCGTTTGCGGGTCTTTGCACATAGTTTTCCCCTACCCAATCTTTGTTTCCTAGCAACTAAGTGCTATTACATCCATGTTCCCCCATGGGTCTACCTTTGTGGGCTGCCATTTGCAGGAGGCCGTCACCTCGATGCCGTTCACAATGGAAAACATTCGTTGCCTTCCCTCCATGCGGGTCCCCGACCAACCAATGTCATTTCCTTACTGTAGGCCCCAGCTAGTCCTTTTGCCATTTCCTCGGCAGTGTTCTTTGAACGGTTTCCCACCAATTGGTATCCACAAGCATGACTCTACATATCCTTCTCATGGAGACTCTCCATGAGGGACCCACTTTCCTGTCTCGATCCCTGCTCTCCGCCAATCAATAGTGACATTTGCAATGCGGCCACCCGCATTCCTCTACCTGATGGAGGTCGTGCGTGCAGGTTTTGTACTCCTCTTCTCCGTCGCGCCCTATGCCATCACTTACGGCCTCTCCACCATGTCCCTCCATGTCCTTCAGCCTGCGGACCTCTTAGCGAATGTTTCATTTGCAGGTGTTGCCATTCGCAACACTGTCGACTTAAAAGGAAAAAAATTCTAACAAAGCTGAGGATTGTGGGATCGTAGTGCGGGGGTTAGACATGCCATTTAAAATGATGAGGTTTAGGATTGAGTGGTGTCAGTTGCTCTTAAGAAATAGTGTTCACATTGTCTGGGGATTTCATGTTAAATCTCAATCTTTAAATTGTAGAATCAAGCATTTACGGTTATGGTGCCTGTAGGTTGGTGTGTTTGACGTGGAATTCTCCCGTGTAGAACCCGCAGTGGTTTTCGCCATGCTTCCAAGTGGCTTATTATAACACAGGTCTTTCCATATCCAAAACTGTTCGTTTCTTCCCTCATTCATGGCCCTCATGTAACATCGCCCCACACTTCCCTACCCACGGCCATATCACATGCAGGTTCCGCCCCCTGCACTGTCGTCACTGCCTTCGCCAATTTTCCACGATGATCCTTAGTGGTCTTCCCACAATCAGTCATCTGTGTTCACCTTAGCGGCCCTTTTCACTGCGGAACCCACAACCTATGCAGATGTTTGTCTTCCAAATAGGACTAGTTCCCTACAAAGGAACCCAGCAGCCTTCATCTCTATGCCATTCCCTCAATGGTAATGCAAATAGCGATGGTACTACAAGAGGATGGGTTCCGACATCGAATGGTGCATTTACAACAACTAGTGGTAAGCAACAACAAGGAAATAAATGATCGATAGCTTGTATTGCTAACACACATCACCAATGACTTGATAAAACGTTCTAAATGCAAGAGCCCTGCTATTCAAGATAACCGCTTGTAATGTGATCATCGGCCTCCCACTTGAATATACTAATGAGAGCAAGTCAAGGGAGGATTATTTGGCCTAGAGATTGGAGGCTCATTGAAAAGGTAGCTAGTACTAAATGATAAAGAAGGGGGAGCAAAAGGAATGCACTAATATAAAGCTAGAATGACTGGCAGCACCACCAGAGTTCACGTTACAAGGAAGATTGTGGGGCTTATTAAAAGGCTCTTGCTACCTTAAAGAAGGCTCTCACTTGAGATAAGTGAACTAAACCATGAAGAAGATCTGTTGGGGAAGGTGATGGCCTGTAAAGTTGTGAACTATTGGAGTCATCAACATGGGGATATTACAAGTAAGCATCCTAGAAGGAAATTAAGTATCAAGAATGTGTGCGAACTATGGATGCTAGTATTCTACAATGGGCTCTTTGATTGGAATGTTGGGGACCAAGTATGTGATGAGTAAGAAACGACATGGCTCAATAGCATTCTCTATCTTTAATTTAAATTGGACCTCATCATGATGTTTAAAGTGGCGGAACTTGAGAGATACTTGACGAAATCCTATAAGAAGGAAGGATGATCACTTTAGTGCATATCAGCGATGCAAGTATCGAGCATGAGGGAGGTGGGCAACATTGTTAACCACTTGGCACCAAAAACAAAGATATATAATATGACAAGAACCTTGGTGAAGAACTATCATGGTTGTGTGGAATTGGGGGGGATGAAGGCGTTGATATCATGTGAGGCTGATGGGGCAGGAGTTTGTTCGCCTCTAACCGCTACACGGACAACATTTCACCTGCGGCGCTTTGCATCCTTCAACCCAACAGCAAGCCTAAATACAAGTTCCATATCTTCATGCGCCCTCCGCCTTTTCTGTAACGACCCTCCCATAGAAGCTCCCTACCTCCCTTTACCCATATAACCATAACAGTTGGTCGACCTGTCCCAACCCGTGGACTTCTTCATGAGGCATACTCCTCATGGAAATATTTGAAACTATAAATGGGCATGTGAATCATGGTCGATGCTATAATATTGAAACACTTGCAGTACTATGAAAGACCATCCCATTCATAGTTGTAGGCCCAACCCGAACGAGGCCCGATAATATCATAGGAAGTAGAAAATACTCACAGGCTTGATGTTGCCACCACTGGTAGAACACCAGATTGGTGGATTTTGTGGGGAGCAAGATGGAGGCATCATGCCCATGGGATCATGAGGTGCATGCAAAACCTGATTACATGGAAAAGGGCTCTGAATTGTGCAAACATGGGGCAATGGCGGAGGCCAAAGGTGCAAACTTTGCACACCTCTCGCCCATCAATGAACTTCCACTAAGTGGGGCCCACTGTTTGTGTTTCCATTTGAACGAATTTCTCTAAACACCACCCGCGGTGCTTGTCCCTTTGCATTGCAAGGCTCCCGTCCTTCATAGAGTGTGACTACTTAAATTACAATCAAGAAATTGTTTAAAGTGAACTTTATATGGCTACATGAGCATTAAATGGTCCTATTTGAAGGGGGTCCCATGTCTTTTTTGGCATAAGCTTAACTCAATTTACCATTCTATGCAGGACTACGATTGTAAAATGGAGGTTGCTACTGGAGGAGTTTATGCAAGATGGGTCTGCACATGGATTTGCTCCTGCACAACCGTTTATGAGGCTGAACCGAGCTAACAAGGAACACCAACCAGAAAATTTTTTCACTAACAACGATTAAATCCATCAAAAGGACTATTAAGAAAGTGGTTGTGTGATGAAGAAGGTCAATAACTAAGAGGAAATATGGTTGTCCGTTGAATTCTGAGGTAAGGAGGTGGTTGTCTTGTTTCCTATTGGATGATCATGACCCGTTAGAGCTGTCTTGCAAGATCAGAAGACAGTTGGTCCATCCCACAATGGTACAAATATGAAAATGAGGCCCATTTGGTTGATTATAGAAATGTTACAGATCCATCAGGGAGGAGGATAGCCTTCAGGCAGTCCTAGCTATGGGAAAAGGGAAATCTGCAAGAGGACAAAACTACTACAACACTTGGGCACTGGAGGACAGAATAGGAAAAAAACAAAGTTGTATTTTAAATTGTTGGATAAAGGGGGGTAGGTGAAACCCTAAAGTGTAATGAATCTGAGCCACTCATTGTAAATCAATCCTATCCATTCATTTGGGCTTTGGAAAGCTATAAATAGGGGTCTTCCCCTCATTTGTAAATGGTTGGAGAGCTAATGTAAAAACATTCTACAGCAATAGAAAGTAGCATTGCATGATCTATGGGTGTTCCTTTTCAGTTTTCTCATTATATGTGCATGGTTTTGCTTCCCTTTTAGCTTAGTTTTTAGTTTCTTGAATGGAAGTGATAATGGTGTTTGTTGTTATAATATCTAATGAACTTTCAGCCAATACTTTTAGCACTTGTTGATGACAAACTACTGTGTAAAGTTATCCTGGGCTTCTTGATTTCAATGTTGCAACCTAGTTCAATTGCATGTTCATGATGTGCATGTGCAATCTAAATATATGTAGTCCTTAGAAGATTGCACTGGTTTTGTGTAACTGTAGGATCCTCTTGGCCAAGGAAAACCCATTCTAGGGAGCTTGTCTACTATAGCAGCCTCCATGATCACTATTCATTCATAGTTTCAGGTTTAGGAACTTCCTCTCTTCCCTGCCCTTTTCCCTTTTTTTTAATAAGTAACCTAAGATAAGGTTCATTTCACATCATAAATCCAAATCCAAAGTTGAAATAAAAGTTCTAGATCGATGTTTGAACCTGCAGCAGCTAAGCAACAATTTTTATAGTTTAAGAACTCCATTTGCAAACCCAACTCCCCACGCTTTGTAACTCATACGTAAGTCTGCCTTGTGATTCCAGCAAATCACATGAATCAATTGAGGTATTCCAAGCACTATCAAGACCTAACATTAGATACCTTGGGATAGTGTTCTACAATTTGATTGTGGAAGATTGTCTTTCAAGAGAGGTGATGCACCTATGCATTACCTATGTTGAGAAGTGCATAAAAAACACATCAACAGGTTGGAAGGAAATATGCCCACTGACCTCATGTTGACAAATATTGGGCCATTCACGACAATGAAAAGGAAGTGTGAATGAGGCACTATATGAGGATGACAATATTATTGATGATAGATACAATGTTGTGGTTAACATTCCCCTACCCATCATTGATTGGAATGAAGAAGAGGTCACTGACCTTGACATCCTCACTTGACCCATTGAAAATAGAGCAAGGCAATGGGTAGATGCACAAATTTTTCAACTCAAGGAACAAGGCACCAAGCTGACATATGGTGAGCTCAAGGACGAGCTTGAAAGTGAAACTAACAGTGGCACAACCGCTGGCTCATCAAAAGAAGTACCCAATTCCCCACTAGCCACAAGATCTAAAAAAGAGAAAGGATGCACCCAAGCATAAGCCTAAACAAAAGGTGTACTCTAGGAAGACAACTGAGGGGAAATCATCTAAAAGAGCAAAGAGAATGGGGACGTTCGTGCTATAGATGCCTACCATTCAGGAAGAGGAATGCAATGAAGAAGAAGAAGATATCAAGCAGTCGTGCTCACCACCTACCACTTCTGCTCCCACTACTGTTGTTGTTGTTTCCATTCCTCCACCTCCCTCTTCTCAAGCTTTGTCTGTTTTGTCTCTACCGACTGTGGAAATCTTTGTCCACCTCGCCAACTGCTCCAGTAATATCACTTCACTCCTCCTCTTCCACTACTTCCTCATTGTCATCCTCCTCACTCCCACCTCCATTACCCACATTTTCTACTCTACCATAATCCATGCCATTGATTGTTGTGCCATCACCTGTCTTGTCGCAATATTTCATGGCCTAAATACAAAACATACCCATTGAACTATCTGGGGTAATCCTTGACCCCAAAGTTCAGGCTCTAATGGCCCAAATTGTTTCTTCCCTACCTCTTCCTCTGCCACCTACCGAGCCACCAAAAATGGAGGCCACGATGTAGATCTCAGAAGAGATGGAAATATGCCACACAAAGCAACATAGAGAGGCTGCAAAAGATATAGTTGAAGAACTTGAAGATTCTAATTTGGACGATTACTTTGAGCACCCAAAAGGCAGAGTAAATATAAACATGGAAAAAGTGGCTTCTTATGAGGAGAGGTCATATACTACTGGGCAGGATGTTGAGGCTCTTGGTGAATGTTATGTGATAGAAACATTAGATCAAGAGTTAGATGAAGAGTTTCCCCAGCAACATGAAGAAGCAAGTGAAAAGGTTGATCTTGAAAAGAACCGCTCTGTGGAGAAAATAGATACTAACCTAGATGTGGAGATATTAGATGAGTCTTTGCTAATTGAGTAAGAAAAGGGTCTGATGCAAGAAGAAGCAGTACTTCCTAAAAAGGAGGAAGAAAAAAAGAAAGATAAAGAAGAAGAAAATGTGCTAGAAAAGAGCTTTGAGCCTAGGCACCATGTTGAGATTGAACACAAAGAAGGGAAAGCACCCCAAGAAGAAGGCATCACTGAAGAGAATGTAGCTTCTACTGATCTAGACAAAGGGAAGGCTATATAGATAGAAGGATTAGATGAAGGGGGAAAGAATGATGAAGAAGCTCCTGGTAATGAAGAGGATGAGCCTCAGAAGGACGAAGTAGAGGAGGGTGATCATGAATCACCCAAGGGTCAAACAGAGATCCCTAACTGGCTAGAGTAATAGTTGAAGAAGAAGGCTCCTATGGCTGCAAACCCTAAAGCAAGGCTAGAGGCAATCCTGGCCTAAGCTCAAACAAGGACAAGAAAAGAGAATAATCCCAAAATCCACTCTCATATCACAGTGGATGCCTCTAGGTCCTGAACAATACGAGTCGCTACCCCAGTAGCTGGTGGAGGTACAAGAACTATACAAGGATAAGAGTATCAAATATCCACCATTAACCTGGGCCCAACAACCCAAGAATAGAATATTGATGACTTGCAAGGGTTGGTGGCCACCATCATACAATAAATGAACAAAGATCAGTCCACCAAAGAGGAGTTGAAAGCACAAGTGGCAAATCTCACTGCCTACATTCAACAATGGACATCTACTGAAGAGGAGACCCCAGCTGAATCATCAAAACCACCATCCTTACTCTCAAAAGAGGATATCAACAAAATGGAGAAAATAAAGAATTGGACCAAGTCCATGATAAATTGGTTTGATAAGGTGATATCCAGTGGCGACAGAGGGATTGACCATGCAGTAACAATGTATAACAGGTATCAGAGCTTAGGGAAAGACATAGAAAGCATGATGAACACCTAAAAGGAGTTCCCAGAAACCTACAGGATTACTTATCCTAAGTTGGAGTGCATCCTTAAGCTTTTCCAAGATATGTGGGAAAAGGAGCTAGAAATCCCAAAGGAGGACCACTGGTTGGTGGAGACCTGGTTAATGAACCTGGATTATAGAAAGGAAGTTTTGGAGAAGGTCTTGCATGAACTTGAGGTGGATCACGAATGAGATATCAAGCATTAGGCTGATAGCATAGAGTATTTGAAGTTGATGATTGATTTTGAGGTGCCCGCTCTGGAGCTAGATTCAGAGATAGTCAAGCCTTTGTTCCACTAGAAAATGGAGCAAGGAGTTGGTTACACGTTTTTTCCAGATTTTATGGATTTTGCTATGGGGGATTTCATTCAAACTAAACAAATCATTGAGGCCAGGTCAAATTTTGCAGAGAATCAAAAAGAAATCATTGAGAGAATCAAGAGGATGTCCTTCCAGATCCTCAAGTCTGAGCTCTATGAGGAAAAGAAACTTTTGGATATGTTTGGAAAGTTCATGGAGTATGCAAATGCTCAGAAAGAGGATGAAAATCCCATCATAGATGATGAATACTTGTCAAAATAGGTGTAAAAGTTGGTAGCCACTATAGGAAAAAACAACTACAATTTCAAGGATACTAAAGGAAAAAATAGGGAAAAAGACAAGAATGTATTTTATATTGCTATATATTTGGGGAGTAGGTGAAACCCTAATGTAAAATGAATCTGAACCACACAATGTAAATCAATCATGTCCATTCATTTTACTTTTAGAAAACTATAAATAGGGTCATCCTCTCATTTTCAAAGAGAGATGAGTTGTATAATGGAATGCTGCAAAAAATAAATGAGAATAGCATTGTTTGATGTATTCTTGTGTTTTCTTCTCATGTGTTCATGATTCATTCTCCAATCTTAGATTTTAGCTTTTTTGTTCTAGTTTTAAGTTTATTCAGTTGTTACTATATGTTGTGCTTTAATGGTGAAGAATGTTGTAGTGTTGATATCTTCCTTGCTCATACTTTTTGTTGTTTATTGATGATGAATAGTTGTGTAAAGTTAGTCTGAGCTTCATTTACATTTTTGAATTTCAAACTCGGTTGTTTTCATACTTTAATGGTGAATGGATGGTTGAAAATCTATAGACCTTAGGAGATTGCACTTGTTTCATGAGATTGTAGGTTGTGCTTTGTTAAGTGGAACTTAGTTTTAGGAAGGTTGTCCAATGTAGCATCCTCCATTATTACTGTTCAACATTAGTTTCAGGTCTAGGAAACTTCTTATCCCTTTTCCTTTTTGACCTTTCTTTAAAACTGAAGTTTAAACAAAGTTCTAGCATCATTGTAAATCCAAATATGATTACAAAGACGGGGTTTTAGATTGTTGTTTTGAACTTGCAACAACTGTTCTACATTTCCAAAATTCACAAACTCCATTTGCAAGACCCAATTCCCTCCAAACTTAGTGACCATAAATTCCCTTTGTGATTACCAACAAATCACATCAACCAACTAAATTATTTCAAGCTTAGTCATGACCTGCACCCAAGAGACCTTGGGGTGATTTCTAAAACTTAGTTGTAGAAATTACCTTTCAAGAGAGGTAGAATAATTGTGTGTTTCCTGTGTTAAGAAGTGCTAAAACACCCATCAATACTCTCCACCTCTGTTAGACCTCAAACACTTGATTTTCACATCTATTTCATTCTCAGCCATAACTTTGAATTCTTTAAACTTATCTAGAGCTTTTAATTTTTCTTTGAGAAAAGTAACCCATGTCATTCTAGAATAATCATAAATTAATAGCATGAAATACCTGTCACCTTGAAGACTTTTTATTCTCATACAACCCCAAAGTTTTGTATAAACTAACTCCAACAGTTTGATAGTAGACTGTTCTTTGATTTTGAAACTTCTTGCTTGTTTCCCAATTGACATTCCTTGTAGACATCATTAATGGCCTTGATAATCCTTGAAAAATATCTCAAAACTTGAATTGAACTAATCCTCACTAGGAAGTCAAAATTAATATGACACATCCTTCTATGCTATAGCTAAGTCTCATTAATCTAATTCATAAATCAATGACCATCAACACCTTTGAGTTGATAAACGTTTCCATATATCCTTCCGATAACAACCATAGTTCCAAAGTTTTTTCCGATCTCACATCCATCATCCTAAAACATAAGATTATATCCTTTGCTACACATTTGTCCAAAACTCAAGAGGTATGGCTCAAACCTTAACATAAAGAACATCATCTATATTATGCTTGCCATCAAAACTGATAGAACCTTTTCCACATATCTTAGCAGATGTATCATTACCAAACTTAACTTGACCTCTTTCATATTTCTCAAGTTTAACAAACTTACTTTTATCACTAGTCATATGATTTGAGCATCCACTATCAATAATCCAATATTTATTCTCCTTTCTAGCATGAAGAGCAGTCACTATAGCATTGTGACCTATTTACATAGCACTTTCCTTCACACATCTCTCAGAGTTAGGAGAATTAGTTTCATATTTAATAGCCATGAACAAGCATTCACTATCTTCATCATCCCCATAGTCAGATTCATCATCAGATATACTAGCACCTTCTCTAATATAATAACTTTTCTTGATTGCTTTACCTTTTTTTTCCTAGTTCTTGTCATTTAAAACTTTGTTTGACATCTTGAAGCATAATGACCCTTACCACAAATGAAACATTTGAAAGGTAACTTAACTTTGTATTTACCAATACCCTTTTTCATTTTTCTTACAAATTTTTTTTCTACATCATCAAGATCCTCTTGATTTGATTCCTTAATCTTTTCCAATTTTCCAGCCTTAAAGTAGTCTCAACTTTTACATTAGTTGGACCAAATTCTCTCATTTCAAAAGAAGATAAAGCACCATACAACTAATCTCTAGAGTATTTTCTTAAATATTGAACTTCCTCAATAGCATAAACTTTATGACTATAAGGTTTAGGAAGAGTTCTCAATACGTTCTTTACCACTTCTTCTTCTTCAATATTTCCACCAAGACCTTTGATGGAATTGACAACTTTATCCACCTTCTACATGTAGCTTGTAATGTTTTCATCTTCAGACATTTGTAGGTTCTCAAATGTGATCTTTAGATTTTGCATCTTAGCTTGCTTGACCTTATCATCTCCTTCATAAATACTTTCCAACTTTGTCCAAATATCTCTAGCATATTTCATGCTCATAACTTTCACAAGTTTAGTGCTAGAAAGACCACTTAAAAGAGCATACCTTCCTTTACAATTTTTCTCATAGGCCTTGATCTCATCATCAATTTTTGGACCACTAGTAGGCTTAGTATATGCAGTCTCAACAGAATTCCAAACTCCAAATCAAAGAGATACGAAGAAACCTTCCATCCTTGTCTTCCAAAAACCATAGTCTGTTCCATCAAACAAATAAGCATCTCTCTTGTGTACCATCCTAGATCTACCTCAAGCAGTTAAAATTTCTTCCAAGGAACCTTGCTTTGGTACCAATTGTTGAATACACGCAAGACAACTGAGAGGGGGGTGAATCAATTATACATTAAAACATCAAAACCCTTAAACATTTAGATCCACATCAAGTTAATTAACCCTTAATCTAATGGAATGATTTAGCATGAAATCAAATAATAGAAATTGAAACACATCAACACCATGCACAATAGAACACTAGATTTATGTGGAAAACCCAAGAAGGGAAAAACCACAGTGATGATTAGCTCACAATATAAAGTAATTGCAACACTAAATATAAAAGGCTCACTACTGAAGGGCTCATTGCCCAAAATAAAGAAGGGCTCACTACCAAATTATAGAAAGGAAGAGTTTTACAGTGATAAATCCATCTCAATGCAACAGGAGATTCCACCATAGCATCACCAACACTTTCACAGTCTCTTGAAATATTGTAGACACCTTCTGCTCACTGCTTCTAGTAGTCTAACTCATTAATCTTGTACTACACTTCGCAAATTTGCACTTCGCAACTCTATAATCTGTATCATACACTTCACACACAATTCTTCATCAACACAACACTCATTTATGCTTTCTTCAACCTTGAAAACATTCTCCAAGGTTGATTATGCACCTTAACTGTGAAAATTCAAATTAAGTTAGCACTAAGCATTCTCACGATGGAAAGGAATGAAAGAGGATCACACCACTTCTTAACTCAAACCTAATTCATACATATACACCACACCACATTTCCATAATCATCGAAGCAAATCCACAATTAGTGTAAACACCCAAGGTCGGTCAAACCAGCGTAAACACCATTAAAATTTAATTACATGCTTCCTCAAATCCAAAGATGACCCGTGGACCACACACAACACTTGAAAATAATCTAATATATTACACAGATACCCTAAAATCTAAAAAATTCCTTCACAATAACTTCCACCTAGAGAATTTACACACCTAGTACATTCAAACAACCTTCCATACACTATAACTCAAGAAATAAACTTCTAAAGAACCAAAACACGAACACCTTTGATTGAAGGTAGATAAGAACCTTATCAACACACGTGCAAAACCACAGGACCAAAAATCAAACTACAGAGAAATATGGAGCAAAACCATTTCTTCCAAAAAACAATGCAACACAGTTCACACATTGGTGAACACAACTTATTCAACACAATGATCCAATCCAAGAAATTTTGGATATAGAACCTCTGAATACCTCTAACCAAAATATCCAAACTACACAAGCAGATCTTCAACATAGAAGAAATGAGGACCAAAACCATAATACTACAATGTACACCAAAACACCTCTACAACACACTGTTTCCCTCTTTCATTCAAATTTTCTCAAAAGCATTTGGAAACCAAGCACCAAAGACACATACTCATCATCTTAAAAACTTCCTCAACATTAGTAAAGTAACAACATCTACCAATAGAAGCTTATCAAATCAACACTAGAGGTTGAAACCAGTAGCACTTACTAATGACAACATAATGAAACTAATAAAAGCATCAACCCAACTTCAACCATCATCAAATGAAATTAATCGAAACACAAACATAAGCTTGTTGACATCAATAACAACACCAACTACACCAATTAGTCATACTTGCAACAATTCATACATTGTAATTTTTCTTTTATCGCCTTCTAAAGATAAGACAAGAAAATGTCTCATGGAGGCAGTAGCATATACTAAATATGAATTCATATAAAACCTCAATGAGGTATATACTTTTGAGAGTTGTTCACAAATTGAGTCACTAATTGCTTTCCCCAAAAGATATTCTGATTACCCTTCCTTTTGGAATATATGTACTGATACATCCATTCTTGAAATGTGTTGGAAGTATGAATCCCTTTAACTTTGCTTAGGAGAGTTGTCAGATCACCCATTTCTTCAATGAACTCACTTCAAAAGATGTTTTTTGGTCACCTTGCAATTGTAGGCCTGGAAGTCTTGAGCCATCAGGTGTTGATGTTTTTCTTTTTTCTTTCACTTATCTAAATTCTTGTCATAATGATATTTTGTTGACTCCATGGTGATATCAACATAATCATCAATGTCTGGGCACATGAAATATTATCAAAGAATTCCTCATCCAACCTTACAAATACCTTTCCATCTACATCTATTATGCTCTTACTCTCCTGTTCTAGCTTCTAACACAAACTTTGAATTATGAGTTGATACTAGAAAAGAAGAAACCAAATGGATGCTACTATTGAGAACAACTTGCATGCTTGAGGCAACAGGTTGTTTGTTCACCCTCTCCAAGAATTTTGACATGTCTACATGCCTAATCTCCATGTCTCTAATATTGTCCATATTGGACTCCATGAAAATCATTGGGAAAACCCCTTGGTACTTGTACTTCATGTTTTTCTTCTTGGGAGATGGATCAGACATTTGGAAAGAGACTAAAAAAATTAATTTCAAAACCTTCCAGAGTTAGAAAAATTTTAAGTACTAGGGTTCGTGCAATTGTGGAAAAAATATGCACTTCTACATCTCTAAAGTGTTTTGGTGTGTAGTTTGGATAAAATTCTTTGAGCTACATGGGAATTTCATTTTGGGTGTAAAGGTGGAAAATAAATCCACCTTTACATGATGGTATAGCTTTAGATGTAGTTCAGAGAAAATTCTCTGAACTACACTTAGGGTAGGTCAACAAAACAAGTGCAAGTCATAGAATTTTCTTTGATTTACATGTATTAAGGGTAAATTGACTTGGTGTAAATTAGAGAAAGTTCTTTGACTTGCACTTCTTTAAAAGAAAATAGATGTTCTTTAGAGAAAATTCTTTGAAGTACACAATGGTAAGTCTCCTAATGCAAGTTGAAGAAAATTCCCAAACTTGCATGTGTCTTGTATGCAAAGGTTATGCTCTTCAAGGAAAATTCTTTGAAGTGCATGAAGGATAGGTCTATTTAATGCACTTTGGAGCATTTTCTTTGAATTGCATGGGAAGTCATGTGTGGGAGTAAGGTGTTGCATGGGGAATTTTCTTTGAACAACACCTTTTAACAAGGGTATTGTGCAGAGAAAATTCCCCGCACAACACTTGCATTAAGTTTGTAGGAAGTTTTAGGATGTTCAAGTGGGATGTCAAGGAACGGGTGTTGTTCAAGGAAAATTCCCCAAACCACACCATTATTAACAAGGTAGAGAGTTGTTTAGAGTAAAAAATATGAAAAACACCTATCCTATAGCTAAGAAATAAAACCTAAAGTAAAAATGCAAACCCAAACCTAAAAAAAACAAACAATGACAAACAAGAAGCACATACCAACACAAATCTCATGGAAACCTAGACAGAGTTTTAACATAAATAAAACCAAATAGACTCGTGGTAAACAAAAAATAAAAAAGGTATACTTCAAAATCCTAGATGATGGAAAAACCTTGATTAGATTCACGTAAACTCAACATGAACCTGTGGTGAGCAATAGGAAGCAGGAGGCATGAGGACGATGAGGAAGCAAGGAGAACCAAGAGGTAAGAATAAAAATCAAATAGGTTAAAAACATAAATAAACTGGCATTAAAATGCATTAATGGATAAACGTGTGAGAATAGGAGTGTACTTGCGGGGAAATTCTCCACAACTACACGAAACATGCAGTTAAATTAAAAATATTCAGTTGCACTAAAATTTAACGAGACTGCATATGAAAGGAAAAAAATGACTAACACTTTTGGATTTTGTAAATTTTCCAAAAGAGAACATGATGACCTGAATTAAAATAATTTTTGAGGGGTCAAACTACACATGAGACCAATCAACATTTGTCTTGACATGAAAGCTTAGAGGATGTAGGCTATGAAACAAAAAAGTTTCGTAGGGGTTATCCCATGAATTGAGCAAGCAAAATTTGAGGATAACAAACTCTTAATATGAACTCATTGCATTATTACAAGCTCATATGATGCAAGAGAGATACATTTTTTAATATCAACATTAACATCTGACATCCCCCTTAATTTGAAGTAGGAGGATTTAGAACACATTCCATATAAGATAGATACTACATTGAAAACTAAGCTAATTTCATGACAACAATTGCCCTTGTTGGAAATCTTTATGAGATGTATTTGCTCCCAAAACTTACAATTTTTCTCTCCATCAAAAGCTTAGTGAAGATATTCACCACTTGGTCTTTTGTCCCTACATAACCATTGAAATCAATTGAAGCTCTAATATTTCATGAACCTTGAGGTAATTTATCTCAATATATGTTCCTTATATGAAGACATGATTCTTGAAAATATAAAGAGGACTATGATTTTCACAAAATAAAACATTAGCAAATATTTTAGCACATGTAAATGACCAAACATCTGTCACAACTATACTACTTCTTTCAACACTTGAGCTAGTCCAATGCACCTTACCTTTATCTTTAGTTTTAAATCACTATTTTTATTCTTGGAAGACCACAAGATTGGCGAATCTATTAATATTAAGACATAAATAGAAGTATAGAATTTATCATCAAGATCTACTACCAAATATTTTTGTGTAGTCATGTAGATTGCATTATCTTCCTCTGTTGAACTCAAGGCTAAAATCTAAGGTCCCCTTTAATATCACAAGGGTAAGGCTAGACCATTTAAGTATTTTATTTATATTACAAGAATATTCTAACATCACCCATTTGTTTGATTCCCCTTATTCAACTTATTTAGTAATGTTACTTTCATTCTCCCTTCTTTTTTATTCCTCAAATTTCATAGTAAGGATCCCTAAGTGAGAGAATGCATATTAGAGTAGGTAGATTGTGAATAATAACTCTTTTCATCCAATCCACTCTTTACTTTATTAGATATAAGATGATGCAACAACATCCTTGGGTTGATTCTTACATCAACCAAAAATGTCTTGGGTTCTTTGAAGTTCTCCACTTGTAATCCCAACTTGTACAGATGCCTTATTTTGTGGTAGTTTGTTATGTGCAAGCTTAACTTGCACGCATGTTGTTTTATGTTTTCAAGTAACTTTTGGAATTCAACATGTTCCATGTGTGTTGGAATAATATTATTTCACCTTTTACAAACCCTTTTGGTTTGGCACACACATATTTTTAGCACATATTAGCTAGTGCACAAGCTTCCCTTACATTGAGGTTGGTGCCTTGATTTAATCTCTTGCGCATCCACACACAAACCTCAAAAATCCACACAAAAAATTAACTTCATGTGGATTGGTTTATAGGCATTCCTTGTCATCTTTATCAAATGCTAGAATACTAGAGTAGTTGGTCATTCATCAAAACAATTTCTACCAGAAAACAAGGATTAGATTTTTTATGGCTTGTCATTTCTAGAATGTTAAAATAATGGCATATTTTTTTTAAGGAACGAACATTTGTTCTATTTGTAGATAACACCGTGCCAATTAAATTTCCTCCTAGGTGTACATTAATGGTGATGAATTTGAATATGGTGATGGATCTATTTACTAAAGTGTTTATTCATTTTAAGGGTTTCTATTAGGAGCTATTAGAAATGGGTGTTGGATTATTGATGATCAGAGAGATCCATGTCAAAGGTTCTGTTGGTGCTCCAAATCAAACCAGATCAATGAATCCTAAAGACTTAGCCAATGTCTTATGCTCAGACTCAGAGGGGATTTGGTCAACTGACAAGATTCAGTCAAAGACTGAGATCTTCTGCACTTCTGGCTCTGCAAGACCAAGGTGGGTCAATCTATACAATGCCCAAAACTTAATTCACTCATACACACTGACATTGCTTTTTATAGCAGATAATTCTCAATGACGATACACTAAGGAAAGCATTGACAACCTCAAATTTGGCTAAACTCTTAGTAACTCAACACTTGCTTAGCAATTGGGAAGCAAAACACAAAACTTCAACCAAACAACTAAACAACAAGGATTAAAATGATTTTGAATTTAAGATTGTTTTTGAGATGCATAAAACTAAATAATAGATTAGTGCCAATTCTGGCCCATAGAGTCACACACATAAAGAGGATTCATCAACAAATGACATTCAACCAGTGGATTTAAAATTGTTAATGCCTTGCATCAACTATTAGTGTCTTACACCAACAATCCCACTCCTATTATCAATCAAACTCTTCTTATCAGATCCAACCTGCACACTTAAATCACAATTACCTATTCAAAGTATTTAACCTTTTCATTGAAACAGACCCGTAAATAGATACAAAAATCTCAAGGCAATTGAGATGACAAATCTAAAGATACTTGATATTATTGAATTTATATGACTAAAATATACATATCTAGAGACAATTTGAAGATATTCATGAATGTGAAAACACTTTGAAGACATTTGTGATTTATTTGCACAAACTGGCTGTATTTGTTCATAAAATCAGAAATTACAGCTTATAGACTCAAATTATGACTCAAAATTTGACATTTCTCTATCTACCCAGCTCCATACAAGAATTCAAAACCTAGAACTCAACCTCAGAACCCTTTACAAATGAGAAGAGAAGAGAAGAAATAGAAAATTGGAAAGCCCCATAAGAAGATCTAAAATTGCCATCTGGCAGCTCCATTCTCGTTGATTCACAAAATGAAAAGAATCTCTCATCTCTCTTCAACAAACAGAATTTGCCTCCAAATCTGCCTTTGCACCAAATTGCCAAGCAACAGAAAAAATGCCCATGTGAGGAAATTCACTTCATTCACCTACTGAAAAAAAATATCTCTGCCTTATTCTCGTGAAAATACCTGTTTCTATTCTTATATTATGCAGCACTTTATTTTGCATTTTATCCTCCAACCAACAATACATTTTTTAATACAGTGAATATTAAATTCACTTCTCTCATATGCTTTTACTCATACCCTCGTGCACATTTTATTTAGCAGCCAATTTTCATATCTCTCCAATATTTTAAAAGCAAATTAAAAGCTTTCATCCTCAGACAAAATATTTCACCATTGTCGTTTAAAATATTTGCCTTTTCACTTGAATTTCACAAATAAAATATATTACCCGTATCTCTCATTTAATTTCCACCTCAACTTTAAAATTCAACAAACTCCATTTAAATGTTTGTGACTTTTACATAACAAAGGCTTTTAAAAGTTTATTTCGGCCCCTTTAAAAGCATCTCCACTGGGCGTCTTATTATTTATATTTCAAAAAGCTTGTTTCTTAAATAATAAAACCCCCACCCCTATTCTCAGGCACAGTTAACTCCCTTCAAAATAGAATACGACCAAAACCTTTGGAGAACTTTCGGGCCCACCATAGCCACGTGTCCTCATATTGCGGGAATTAACCCGTGAGAAAGTTAGAGGCGCGAACCAGCGGGGTAAGGTTGTGATTTTGCTGCATTCGCTACTTCATCTGTGACCATTGATTTTATTTCCTCCAATTTGTGCCCTAATTTTCTTCATTGTTTGTTACTCTGCATCTGCTTCTTTTTTCCCGTCCATGGCGGCGCCCTCTGTTGATGAAATTACCATCGAATACTCCAGAGGCCAGCGTTTCATTTCCTCAGCATAGACTCCTGTCTTCTGCAACGTGATGGGTATCCATACCCTATCTCAACACTCATTCTACAGACATTGTGCTCGATGGGCGCCAAGCAGAAAGGTGCGCCCCAATTAGCATCCTTTAGTGCTTTGCGCCTTGATGGATGCATATAAATCCGCGCCCACCTCCTTCTATATTTGATTGAAAGTTATTAAAGTCTTTTAATAAACCCATTCGATGATAGGCTGGCTACCTAGTTCATGGATCATTCTCCTCTGCAGCATCAAGCAGTCGCTTTCAACATTGAATCCTTTCTCAAGTTACTGAAGTCTTTTGACAAATCCATGTTGTGTATATTTTGCGTGGAGTGGTGTTCCATGAGATCCCATTTATGTGGCAGAAGTTGCGCTCCTTGTTCTCTCTGCCACTTCCTTATATGCTTTGATGGATGCCCACTTTTTGTTTGTTGCGCGCGCCAAAGGCATTTGCTTGAAAGTTATTATGGCATTTTATCAAAATCCATTTCCCATATGTCCTGTGACCATGGCACTCCATTAATCTGAACCATAGCGTCCTCTTATTGAAGTCCTTTTAACAGATCATCTCATAGTATTGCCTCTTCACTGGAGCGGTGGAAGACACACAGAGCTTAGAGCGTGTTTTTCTCAGCAGCCCGTTGTATTTGCTTGAAAAGTTTTTAAGAGTGCGGTCCCATGGAGGGGGCTTCCTTAAAAGTCTCATGGGTGCTGCTTAATTTTTTTAGGAATATTTTAAAGTACATGGTCCTATGGATTTAGTTGCAATTTTGCTTAAAAATTTAAGCTCCGAAATATATGGATGCTGGTGGTCCCATGAATTTAATAGTGCACTGCTGCTTAAAATTTTAAGCTCTGAAATTTGAGGAAGTTGGTGGTCCCATAGATTTAATGTTGCAATTCTACTTAAAAATTTAAGCTCAGAATTTTTTTTAAACCTAATGAGCATAGCCATCATTCTTTATTCAAAAAATAATCAAATTTTTCCTTACAGCATTGTGTCTGCAATTATCAAAATAACATAAATTAATATTTAAAAAATAAAGAAATTAACATTGAAATAGTTGCCAAAGCTTACCAAAGTTGGATGTAAACAATGAAACAGCTGCCAAAGCTTACCTTGCAAACAAACCAAACACTGGGAATTCTCCAAACCTTTATTTATAATGTTGAACTGCTATTGATTTCAAAATCTTAATTGTTGATTCAGTGTTGTGCAGAGTCGTTGATGCCTCTATAAAATGAAAAATTCCACAAAAAATACAACGATGATCATTTTCCCTCATTTTTTAAATTTCTGGCGGGAATATATTTTTTTTAGATGTGCGACAAGTGGCACACAAAACTCCTAAGTTGTAGGGGCAATTTCTAGCCCCACCCCATTTTCATTAGCTGAAAAATTCATTCCTATATTGTAGAGGCTCCTATTTTTCTAGAAGAGATTCCAATTAATCCCGTAGCACAATTTTTTTTTGTCCATGGGACCTTCGGCTCCACCAAAATAGAAGCCCAAGCCTCCCCATGGGACCATACAATAAGACTTCCCAACAACTACCTTTATGTTGCATTTCCTTGATGCTTTGATGTATGTCTATACTCTACAATATTGGCATTCCTTGAGACTTCATTTAAACAACAGTTCTTTGTTTTCCCTCCTTCAAGTGTGATAGCTTTTACATATGAGAATCTTTAGTGTTCATTACTTGATGTCAAACTATTCTTGAAAGAAGTAATAGCTTTAGTATTGAAAACGATTGCATTGCATCCCACCTATGGTGGGGTTTAGATACTCTTCAATGGTGTTCAAAGCACTTTATGCATCTTCATCTTTCAAAAAAAACCACCATTGTTTCACTATTTTAGGATTCAGTGTAAATCTCACTTACATTTTGCAAAGAACTATCTTGTAACTTCAATTTTTTTCTTTTGCTTGGAACCCTTTATCCATTTTCAAAACAATTAACATGAATAATGGGAGTTGTTGGTCCATTTTGACCATGAGATCTTTAAAACAACCACCGGAATAGTATTGGAATCAACACTATTTCTCAATGGCTCCTACACCCATGACATGGAATCTCTTGGATTCAATGCCACTTACTTGAAGTGAAATTTCACAATTGTGCAAAGTATGTTGGGTCCCCATGTGGGCCCGACTAAAAAAAAAATTGTTTTCAAACAACTTCAGACTCAAATTGATCAAACAAAGCTTCTTAATGCTCTAGAAGCGAAATGATAAACTAGGTTATCATTAAATTATACTATCTAGCACATTTGAAAAATGGTGAAAACTGGCCAAGTGGGCTCCGGAATCGGCTTTGAAAACTAGGTAAACAACCTCCGGAAGCCATGAAAACTTGCAAACTTGTAAACATCAGACCCAAGAATGCAATACAAAAGACGGCTCAGAAAAAGGAGTCACGATGTGAAAGGTATTTTCTATAAAAATTGCTTACTCGAAATTTCTGCAACAACAACCTATTCAGAACCAATTAAAACTCAAGAAATCACCTCATTGAAAAAATACCAAATCAACTCTTGGGAGGCTGCCACTAGACATAATGGATCATTTTGGCACAGTGAACACATGTGAAAAAGGGCTTGGCTTGAATCATCACCCATCAAAATATATTCAAGGTTGAAGTTGACCTCTCTGAAAGGTTTCTGAAAATGCAGGTGCAAAACTGAATAAATTATGTTTGGTTTTGACCTGGTAAAAATAGAAAATCAAATCATGAGGCTCTGAAACCTAACATGTGATCTCATCTTTGTATGGATAATTTAGAGCAACAATCATTTTGGCATTGCGATGAACCAGTTGCAAAATGCAAGCTCAAACGGGAGGCAAGTTTGTAAGACTGAAAGTTTGCAAACTGCAAAAAAGTGTCAAAACCCTCCAGCTTTTCTTTTCAAAACCTTGACAAAACTCATTGTGAGAAGCTGAAAATTGACATGCATACTCACATAGGACATATGAGTGATCTTGAAAATGGGTTTTGCAAGAAAATCATAGGCATCAAATTATAACCCTCCAAAGTAAGTCACTCAAGCAAATTTGTCAAGTGCACTTCTGAAAGTGCAGAGACAAATTTTCAAAATGGGCACTTCAAATTTGCAAAATTTGAGAGTTCCAACAAGTTCATTGGTAGATCTTAAAATAAATATGTGATTCTCCATATTTTTTCCAAATACATTAACAAATAACACACTAGATAAAAAAAAAAATTAATGTTGTAAGTGCAAAATTTATGTCACATTGCACACTAACACATGCATTGAGGTATTGTGAAAATTATAAAAACACACACAAAAATAGTCACCAATATACTAAGCATGGTGGTAAAATCATAAGTCTTAATGAAGTGTGGGAAAAGTTTCCATGATGACACTATGAAAGGATGGAGATTCCTTCCACAACAAAGATCAAACACCGGTTTATGATCAAGAATTCTCTCATGAACATAAGAAGTGGGAATAAAAGTGAAACTATGATCATACCTATTCTAAGAAAACACAAAAAAACATCCAAATAAAAAGGAATACCTACACAAGAAGTAGATCTACTAGGAGGTACAAGGCCTTGACCAATTTTAAATTGACAACTAGTTGATTTTGTACCATGACATGTATCCTAACATGAACGAGACGATAATATGAAAAGGACAACATATTTTAATAACATACATGATAAGAAGATAGAGTAGATCAACTAGAATATATTTTGACTAGAAAATTTTCCCTTTTATTTGGTAAAGTTTTTATTGTCCAATGAATTTTACAACAATACTTAATCAAGATTATAGTACACCTAAAAGAATATAATTCTCTTGTTTTGTAGTCCTACACTATAATCTTGATAATTTTTTTGAAAAACAAACTACTGGAATCCCTAAATCAAACTTTCCTAACGATTCTCCTACCTTGTTATAGTTGTATGATAGGATACTAAAGACAAGGTTTCCAACTTGTATGAAATATCAACCATCACACCCCATGATAGAAAATAGCTATTAGAATGTGAATCAACAAATAGACTATAACATTTTTAATAATATTCCTATACAATTTAGAACCCAAAATGAGTTAATAAACACACTCAAACATTACTATGCAAGTGAGTCTTCAAGACTCCAATTATTTCATAAATCATAATATCATAAATATTCACTTTCCCTTACTAATCATAACTTAGGTTGTTAAGAAATTAATATTTTATCATAATTACAGTTTTCATTTTCCAGCTTTGTTGAATTGAATTGATCCAATATTTTACTTGGTCAACTTTTTATCATTTAAGTTTATCTCTTTATCAAACCTGTCACAAATGTTTAACGTCATAACGAAAGAAAGTATACAAGTTTATCTCTTTATCATTTATGTTGGGGAACCAGCTTTCGATGAATTAATGAGGCAGAGACGTCGATTGGACTTTCCAGGGCGTAGATTATAGATACATTCAACACTGTGAAAGATGACTCTTATTAAAAAAATAAAAAATCTTGGATTTATGTGGAAGAAAACAAAGAATGCACAGCATCATTAACAAAAATCAACAGACAGATTGCAGGGAATTCATGGAACAGTTCAGGGAATTCAGGCAAATGAATGGTTACCTTGACTAAATCAATAATTGTTCTTAAATAAGAGAGATTATTCTTTTGGGGTTATCTTCAAAGTTAAGTGTCGTGGAGCTCCTTCCATCATCCGTTGTTTAACTTCTTGAATGACATCTCTGATACAAACGTTGGAATGTAGAAAATCATATTTGTGATTGAGACTAGCCTATTATTTAGGGTTTTTATCTTGTTGGACTACACTGCATGTGTGGTTCTACAAGCAGTCTTGTCCCTTAATTTCAATTTCAAATCTCCTACTTTTCTAGGATGATGTTTTGGGAATATGACTATTATTATTTTTTAATTTCTCTGTACTAAAGTGTAGAAAGGCATTTCAATATTGGTGAGTTGGTAAACTGTTCGGCTTATATGTCAAAGGTTTTGAGTTATGAACGTTTAGAATTTGTTTTTAAAGACATTATCTTAAGTCATTTTAATCATCTTAAGAAATGATTGAATATTGATCACATAGAATTGAATTATTTAAACAAAAAATTATATTTT
The DNA here is from genome assembly GCA_007258455.2 of Sequoia sempervirens. Taxonomy (NCBI): domain Eukaryota; kingdom Viridiplantae; phylum Streptophyta; class Pinopsida; order Cupressales; family Cupressaceae; genus Sequoia; species Sequoia sempervirens. The sequence continues at coordinate 123,009,279 of VDFB02270651.1, read as the reverse complement.
TTTCATATTAGTCACAACTTAGTCTTAGATTAGGCATGATTACATCAGCATATTGCATTCTTGGTCTTGCATGTTTTCATTCTTGTTATATTTTCCATGGGTTTGACTACTATCAAGGAAGCCAACAATTTTCCTTTTACATATAGTAAGCATCCAATGTGATTTTGAACACCACCATATCTCAAGTGATAATACAAACATATGCAAAAAAATCTTAAAGATTAGTAGGCTCGTGGGAGAAAACCATGCCAAAAAGACATAACCATGCTAGGAGGACTAGACCATGGGCATGGATTCACCCTAAATATCATAAACATCAATATTGTATATCTCTATCATATTAGATATGTACAATTTCAATAATAGATTTGTACTATCACTCTAGACAACATATTAGTTGAACCAATAACAAAGTCAACAAATCATATTGAAATAGCTAAGGAATTCTTATTCTATTTATTTGAATTATCATTTGTAGTTGCATATTTCCATCTCAACTCATTTATCTATTTAGGGTATAATTGATTATTGATTGATTTGACATTAAATTAGATCTAAATCACAGTAAGGTGTGTTTATTTCGTTTCACTTTAGTGAACCCATAATTTACACACCTATCCAAGGTTTATGATACTTTTTTTAGATTTTCTTGTTCTCAACCCATTATAATGTGTATTTATTACCTTTCAAGATGTGCTTAACTTTTATTTCCTAAAAGCTCGTATGGCCATGAGGTATTTTTAATAAAAGTACTAGGCTACAACCTAATCTTGTCACAATGACTACCTCCATTTGTTGTAATTCCTATAATGATGACATGTTGGATTACAATTAAGAAAAAAGGATACTATGATCATGTTGCATTCAATGAAATTATTTAGAATCTAATGATAAAATATATTATTGATGTTATTTTTTATAATCAATTAGTTAACATAAATGTGAATATGTCCACTTTGTTTGTTGTTGACCCTCTTACCAAGAAATTTCTTATATAACATGACATAGATACAATCAAGCCTTTAGGGGAAATCATTGATGATACACATGCTTCTCATATGGTGGACTATATTTTCCCAACCCATAAGTTTTATCTATCCCATTGCTCCAAGCCATCCTCCATGTCTCAAGTCATCCCTACCATTCATGCTCATTCAACTCCCAACCCTCATGTTTTTAAAACCTTATGACCATAGCTACCCCTTCCAATCCTATAACTAGTTTTTAGACATAGCAACCTTACATCTCAATCTATATACATTTAGGTCCTTTGACTACACATATCCTATTTCTCTTTTTCTCTTCATTTGTCTACTCATATACCCTTAGCCTCTACTACTGCCCATCATATACTCATATTCCAATTGTTTTTTCTACATTCCACCCAACCTTTTAGAAACAATCATTTTGGATACCATTATGAGTGATTTGTAAAAGATCAACACTTTTACCAAATATTTTTAAAATTATCCTATAAAAGATCTAACAAGTGACTTACTAAAATCTATTGGCATATGACATATTTGACAATCCTTTACTCACTTGATTTGTCGTGTACCTAGTTTTATATTTTTTGATGGCGACTATTCTCCTCCTTTGGCTGGCATGTGTTTTGATATTAGGGGATAAGCGGATTTTGAAGGGATCCAAAACCCTTAACAACAAGAAAAGCCAGGCCGCAGAAAGGACAGCCTGCAGCCAACAAAAAGCCAGCGCCCAAACAATACTCATCAAGATTTACAATTAGCACTTTTCTTGTGGGAGCGAAGAGTCATGTCGAAAGAAGGCCGTGAAGATTTATCTTTTTTACCCTTGACTGTAATCCATCCTTCTTCCACCTGCGCAGCCAAACTATGCCAGACCTTCTTAATATTTTCATGGCGATCAAAGCCATCAACCATACGCTTGGGGTTGTCCTCATGACTGCATTGTAAAGATAGCGACTTCTCAGGAAAGCTGCCGGGATGAACAGCCGAGGCGCTTTCATCTGGAGAGGCAGCCAATGGCTCAATAGGGGTTGCCTTAACAACCTCACCAAAAGGGACGACCGGAGGGGGGGTTCCAAGGTCCTGTGGTTCCGAAGCAGCCACCTCAGAAAAACTCTTATTAAGATCAACAATCTTCTCAACCGTATAATGACGTTGAGAAGCGCCATTCCACCAAGTTGCCTTATGTATTCTTTTGTCAAATCCACATTGAGCAGCAACATGTCCAGTTTTAAAGCATCTTCTACAACGGAAAGGTAATCCTTCATAATCCAGTGATTGGACCCAAGTCCCCTTGGAGCATTCTAATGAAACCTCAGCAGGAAGTCCATTTGTAACATCAATTTCTACAAGTATTCGAGCAAATGTGGAATGAAAGATATCTGAAGATTCTTCGTCAACGAACAGAAAGTCCCCAAGAGCCTCTCCCACCGATTCCAGAAGAGAATCCTTCCAGAGATGGAGGGGGAGATTAGGAAGGCGCACCCAGATCGGGAATTTATTAAAGGTTTCAGAAACAGGACTAAAATTTGAATGCCAGGGTTTGATCAATAGCTGATATTGATCCCCCCAACTAAAAAAATGACCACATAAGATAGTATTTCTGTCCTGGATATTATCAAATTTAACAACAAAGAATCCCTTGGCCAAAGGGAAGATGTGAATTTTACCAGACAAAAGAGGTTCCCACTCCTTGGAAATCCATGAGTGCAGCTGAGGAAGGCTTGGCCAGAAGCCCCGAAACCTGCAGATAATCCCACGTTCAGAGAGCTCTGCTTCTTCATCGTTTATTTCTTCTATTACTTCGTCCTTTAGTTTCACCGTAATAGCATTTCTCACAGGGATAAAACTCTGCCCCTGCTTGAAGGACATTTTGGCCCCCATGGCCAAGCCAGAACCCGAAGCCCATTGTTCTAGCCGCCAACGAAGCACCAGCACCCACCATCGAGGCCGCACCAACATCCATAGAAATGGTTGTGACCAAACCTAACCCATCATCCCGATCATTTTCCTTTGAAGCGAGGGGTGTTCAAACCCCAGCTGTCCACCCACACTTACCAATAGTCTTTGATGCAGAGGCCACCACAAGAGGGGGCGAGACAGAGCCACCACAGACGCGGCCACTACACTAGTAGGGTTTCCCCCAAAAGGTGGGATTCAAATAACGTTTCCCACTGATTGCTCGCAAGTTTTAATATATTGTTATGAGAGTATTTTGGTTCTTTCAATGTAACATGTTTATATTACATTTATGATGCACTCTTGTTAAATTGTTACCATGAAGCTTGAAATATTATGAACCTAATTAGTTTTATTCTTTACCTCATGCTACAATTCATTCCCTTAGAGACAACCAATAATTCTATTGGTCATTTCCAATACAATATTAGAGTTAAAGTAACATTCATAAAAAAATATCAATGCAAACATAGTTCCAATGATGAGACAATAAATGATTATTTATTTTTATTTCAAACTATGTTAGCTATTATGAGTTAAATTGGTCATTATAAATCAAAATTAAAGGTTTATTTATATGCTATCTTAGTCATCATCAAAGAAAAAGTGCTTTCCAATGCTTATAATTAATTTTCTAAGCTATATGCTAGGGTGCATGATTATGAAATTATATTGCTAGAAAATAATCTCTTCCACTATATCATCTATAACATTCATCATCACAATAAGTTTCAATTAGTCAAATTTGTAAATGGGGTCAATAAAGACAGATCCAAGTACAATACCGATTATATAAATGATTATCATGTCAACAATATTCAACAAAAACCCAAAAGAGTAAATAAAGCTCACTATATTGGTAGATCTTCCACATGCAATATCACAACTACTTTTACAAAATCAATTTGTCACCTTGCCTCATATCAAACCAAATGATGCATCTAAAAGTGTACAAAACTATTTATTTTCTAATTTTTTTGTAGTTATTATTGAACATATAAAGACACTATAAATAGGTGCATAACACTCAACCATACACCTTAGAAAAACACATAAAAACTTGATAATAAGATTGTGTTGTCAAAGGATACATGTTAGATGACAAATAAACAATTTAAAATGAGAACATTGTGTGCCCTTCATTTCATTGATCAACTCACAACTTGATGACTACAATGTAAAACCTTTATGATGTAGTGTCACTTAACTAGTGATCTATGATGTAAAACATAGGTTGGTTCAATCTAAACTCTTGATATGAACTCATTACATTATTACAAGCTCATATGATGCAAGAGAGATACATTTTTTTAATATCAACATTAACATACAACATCCCCCTTAATTGGACATTAAAGGATTTACAACACATTCAATATAACATAGATACTACATTGATAACTAAGATAATTTAATGACAACAATCACCCTTCTTGGAAATCTCTTTGAGACACAATTGCTCCCAAAACTTGAAAAAATCTCTCCATCAAAATCTTGGTGAAGATATTCGCCACTTGATCTTTTGTTCCAACATAACCAATAAAATTAGTTGAAGCTCTAATATTTCATGAACTTTGGGTTACTTGATATCAATATACTTATTACTCATATTATGAAGACATGATTCTTGGAAATATAAAGAGGACTATGGTTTTCACTAAAAAGCCATTAGCAAATATGTTGGCACATTTAAGTGGCCAAACATCTCTCACAACTACACTACTTCTTTCAACACTTGAGCTAGTCCAATGTATCGTGTCTTTATAACTAGCTCTAAAACACTATTTTTCTTCGTGGAAGACCACAAGATTGGTGAATCTCTTAATATAAAGAGATGGATAGAAGTATACATTTTATCATTGAGATCTACTACCAAATCTCTATGTATTTAGCCATGCATATTGCATTAGATTCCTCTATTAAATTCAAGGCCAAAATCTAGAGGCCCCTTCACATATCTCAAGGCACTCCTTGAATTTTTCATGTAAATAATTTATATTTATTTCATAAAACTAACCACCAATGCAATGACAAAATAAATATTAGGGTGAGTATGAATAAGATATAGAAAATTTCTTATGGGGATTCAATCTCCTATATAATCTATCTATTTTATCATTTATCCTTTATCAACTTATGTTCACATGAAATTTTAGAAAAATTCACATCCTCCATCTATAATCTCATCAATAACTATTTGGCATATTTTTTCATCCACATAGAGAACAACAATGAGAATATATAGTGTGGGATTCTTTTCAAAGTTTTCAAAACTAAATTAAGGATATTGACCAATATTCTCTTTATACACATGATATTCTTGCTTTATTCATATAATTAATTCTTTAATCTACAAACCCAAGAGATTTTTGTATGAATATTACGAAGATATCCTTCAACTCACGATGATTGAAAAAAAAATTACATACAACTAATGCACCTACCATTTACATTTGTCTACAACTAAAAGAACCATCCTCATCATAATGAGCCTTGAAACTAGAGAAAGTATCACAATTTAGGAAATTAATTTATTTTGTAAGTACCCCTTAGCTACAAGTTTAGCTTTGTAACTCTAAATTTTTCCCTCATATGTGAACTTAGTCCCAAAGACCCACTTGGAACCAACAACCTTCTTACTTTTTAATAGCTAACAAAATTCTATCATTTGATTTTTCATAAGAGAGTTATAATAAAATTACATTTATTTCTCCAAATATAGATTTCCCCTAGATTCCTTATACAACTCTAAATTATTAAAGTATTATACATTAGACACCAACGTATGATTGCAAATTGGATCATCTTTTGTATATCTAAAACATCTAACTCTACCAAATAATCAAAAGGGTATGGCTAAACAATTTAGTTATTTTATTTATATTACAATAAGATTCTAGCCTCGCCTATGTATTTTATTCCCCTTATTCAACTTGTTTAGTAATGTCACTTTCATTCTCCCTTCATTTTTATTCCTTAATTTTAATTGCAAGGATCTCTTAGAAGTTAGAGAACACACATTACCTAGGAGTAGGTAGATTGTGAATAGTAGCATAATTTTCATCCAATCCACTCTTCACTTCATTAGATACAACATGATGCAGCATCATCCTTGGGTTTATTTTTATATTAGCCAAAAATATGTTGGGTTCATGTTGAATTTCTCCACTTGTAAAACCTACTCGTGTAGCTGTCTTATTTTGTGGTAGTTTGTTATTTGCAAGCTTAACTTGCATACATGTTGTTTTATATTTTCTAGGAATTTTTGGTGTTCAACATGTTCTATGTGCGTTGGAATAATAATATTTCACCTTATACAAACCTTATCAGTTTGGCATGTATATATTTTAGCACATACTATCTAGTACACAAGCTTCCCCTACATTGAGGTTGGTTCCTTCTTTTCTCTAAGCTTTTTCTCATTCACACAAAAACCTTAGAAATCCACAAAAAAAATTAACTTCATGTAGATTGGTTTATATGCATTCCTTGTAAAATTTATAAAATTTTAGAATGCTAGAGTAGTTTGTCATTCATCATAATAGTTTCTACTAGACAACAATGATTATATTTTTTATTGATTTTCATTTCTACAATGTTAGAACAATGACATATTTAATTTTTTTAAGGAATGACCAACTATTCTATTTGTAGATGGCATGTGTGATAATCAAATTTCCTCCTATTTGCACTTTTATGGTGATGAATCTATTTACTAGAGTGTTTATTCATTTTAAGGGTTTCTATTAGGAGTTATTAGAAATAGGTTTTTTGTATCTTTTATGATTAGAGATATTCATGTCAAAGGGTCGTTGGGTAGATCTTAGAAAAAATTGCAATTCCCCATAATTTTTTCAAATACATTAACAAATAACACACCATGTGAAATTAATGTTGTAAGTGCAAAATTTATGTCATATTTCACACTAACACATGCACAAGGTGTTGTGGAAAGCAAAAAAACACACACAAAAACAATCACCAATACACTAATCATGGTGGTAAAAGCACAAGTCTTCATACAGTGTGGGGAAAGTTGTCATGATGACACTATGAAAGGATGGAGATTCCTTCACAACAAAAATCAAACATTGGTTTATGATTAAGAATTCTCTGATGAACATAAGAATTATGAATATGAGTGAAACTATTATCATACCTATTCTAATACAACAAAAAAAAACATCCAAACACAAAGGAATACCTACACAAGAAGTAGCTCTACTAGGAGCTACAAGGCCTCAACCAATTTTAAACTAACAAATAGTTGATTTCTCACCAGGACATGTATCTCAACATGAAAGAGAGATAATATGAAAAGAAAAACATATTTAATAAAGTGATATGATAGGAAGATATAGTAGACCAAGAAGAACTAATTTTGAATATAAATTTTCCCTAAAAAACTAGTAAAGTGTTTGTTGTCTAATGAATTAGGGCTATAGTGTAAAAATGGATAAAAATGCTCAATTAGGATTATATTACACCTAGAAGAATACAATTCTCTTGTTTATTCCTACACTATAATTTTGGTAAGATTTTTTTAAAAACAAACTACTCAAAACCCTAAAGAAAACTTTCCTAAGGATTCTCCTACCTTGTAGTTGTATGACAGGGTACAAAACCAAAATTAATTTAACAAGTTATAGAATACTAAATACAAGGTGTCCAACTTCTTGGAATCTCAACCATCACATATAATGATAGAAAATAGCTACTAGGATGTCAATCAACAGTTTATAATCCAAGTTAAGTTAGTAAGCACACTCAAACATTACTATACAAATGAGTCTTCAAGACTCATATTATATCATAAACAATAAGATCATAGATATTCACTTTCCCTTGTTTATCATAAATTAGGTTGCTAAGAAACTAATATTTTAACATAATTATACCATTACAATAATTTATAAAATTGCTAACTTTACCCAATTATCAAAGTCTCCCAAGCAAACACATACTTGAAGGAATATAAAGCAAAATTAATTTTTTCCATTTATTACCTAGTATTAATATAACCCTTTTCATACACCATCATGTGATTAAATCATTACAAGGCCTCTTATGAATCTACTAATAGTATCCACAATAATTTTCTTTACTACATAAGAATGACATTTCACTAAATATCACACTCAAGGGTATTATAATATAATTTACAAAAATATTCATACATTATAAATAATATAACAAACCATGATTAATCTAGGAACATAATTTATTTAGAAAAAAAATATTTCAAAGCATCCACATAGATCATGGAGTGATTAGCATTCAAATGTGAATGGAAGTATAACCGGGGACTCTATTCTAACCAACCCAATAAATATTTCAATAAATCATTTCTTTTACAAGATAAAATTAATATGATACAATAGGGATACACAGTTAGATTCACAAGACATAGGTTTGATTCATTTTCTTCAATCACCATTGCATACCACTCTTTACAAATTCCACGGATATAACCCAACATGACAATTTTCTCAACTTAATAATTTTTAAAATACAAGGCCACACCTAAATACCCTCACTCATCTAGGGAAATGATATAATTTGGGGATCTAACTCATTAATCAATTATTTTATTTCATCAATATAACATTTTTATTCCATTTACCTCCTTAAGTAATTCACAACATAATGACATACACTTATAGTAGACTAATACAAGATTTACTTTGTGCAAGAATTTTTAATTACCAATAAAAAGGATGGAAATAATGACTGAAAATATGGACTAAAAAAGTATGTGATATTATTATAATATGATATACACACAAAAAAAGTACACAACATAAGGTTCATCTTTTAAAAGAGCTATTATATTAGTTTCCTTCTCAAAATTGAGTATATAAATGATAAATCATATATCTCATAATCAAATGCATCACTCACAAGAGAGTAAAAATTTACTTATTAGGATCCCTTAAACATTGACATTTCATTTCATAATAAAGCTTTATAATCATAATATCAAAAGTGGCTTCACTAGCATAATCATGATACTAAAATGGTATTTCAATCATCCACACATGGAAATAATCATTGAAATGCATCAAGGCATCAAGAAAGAATCTCATACACAAAAAGAAACTTCTTAGCTTGTACAAAGGGAAACCTAATCCTACAAATAATATATCCAAGGGAGTATCACCACCAAAGATCAAGAGACAACATGACCCCTATTAAACTCTTAGAATACATCACCATCTACAAATGGAGTACAATGCCCTCATAAAATAGGGTTACCTTCTAGGGCAAGAAAGGCCAACAAAATATCCACCTTTAGATTTAAAACCTAATAATTAACGGTCTAGATTTGTAATATATCATTTATTTAATGTATGTTGGTCATTTAGGATTTTTCTAAAAAAGGTTGACAAAAAATTGTTTACACACATCCCACTCCTCCCCTCCATCCTGTGCTCCCATTTTATATTACAACTGTCAGTGTAACTAGGAAATATATATATATATATATATCCTATCAACAACAAATATTCACAACTGTCGTGGCCATGGGTTTTAAGAGGATTTCTAAGTTACTGATTATAATTTGGAGTTTGAAATGGTTGTCATTGTCACATACCCTATTTTGGAGTTCAATTGGATGATTGTGTACTTGACCAAGGTTGACTTGGCATGTTTGATGAAGAGGAAAAATGGATACCTTTTTAGAGATATCACACTTTTTTCACTCAACCATTCACTAATTTCCTAGGAATCCTAATTGGATTGACTAACAACCTCACAAGGTGAGTCAATTCGCAATTAGGAAGGACCTAGGAGGGGCTTCTTTAACTTCTAAGGGTTCACCACCAAGAAAATGCTTGGAAAAGACAAATGTTGGAAAACACAATGTGATATAAAAAATGCAAGCTAAATGAAGGAAAATGAACATTCAACTCATGAAATCAAGTAATATAAGCCAAATAATGAGTGAAAATGATGAAATTAAGCTACACCAAGTTAGGGTATGTGTACTTGGGAAGTTTGGAGATGTAATGAGGATTCTAGAAATGTAAAGAAGTTGTTAAAATATGTTGTGGAGGACTAAGATGCCCAGAGTGGCGTATTAGTCCCCCTACTATTTTTTAGGGAAAATACAGAGTCTTTGGATGTCGAAACAGAATCCTGAAGAATCTCTAAAAAATACCCTATGGAGGACTAAGATGCTCAAGGTGGCATATTAGTCCCATTCTAAATTTTTGAGATCTCTGAATGTGGTCTTGAGGGTTGATGTCTACATTTTCTTCTCCCCAAATCTGGGGTCCTGAATCTTCCAAATCTAACTTGTAGGTGAGTTTCCGTGAAGATGACAACTTTGACAATGCAAATTTGCAACTTTGATAGCTTTGTACTTTAAAGGATCTTCAATTCTTCAACCTAGATCTGCAACATAAACACACAAGAGAGGGAAAACTTGTTGATTGTTAGTAAATGGTATTTTCCTTGGTCAAACCCTTTGTGGTAATTAAACCAAATGATGAAATGAGCATGAAACATGAAATGTAAATGATATCACCTAGTATGATTCCTTGTGAAGTAAATGGAATCTACCATGTAATGGCCATGAAGAATGTAGATCTTGGATCCTTGGATATGATGTGATGGTTGCAAATAGATCTTCAATGCTACATCCACAATCTTGTCTCAACAACATGAATGGGTGCATTAAACCCTTGACATGATGCTTGAATCTTGATGATGGCTTCAAATTCTTGATGAAATGTTTTGAATGCTTGAATACTTGAATACTTAGATGCTAAGATTTCTTGTTATGAAAAATGGGTGGAGAAACCTTGTATTTATACTTATCTATGCTTAATACCAAAATTACACCACAACAAGCTGACATGTGAAGTCATTAATTAAAGGACGCTAAATCTTGCCCAAATTTGAAATTGAATCCCAAAAATAAGCCAAGGAGGACTAAGATGCCCTAGGTGGCATCTTAGTCCCAAGGATCAATTCTTGGGGCTCAAACTCCAAAAAGGGGCCTATTTTGGTGGTTTCAATATCAAGGTCCCAAGACCCATGGAGAACAAAGATGCCCTAGGTGGTGTTTTAGTCCTAGTCCATAAATCAAGGACATACACAAAAACATTAAATGATCATTTATCTTTTGAGGTTTTTCGAGATTTTCCATTAAAATATATGGTTTATAGGGCTTGTGGATGCAAAATAGAACCAATTAAGCCATAAATAAGCATAAATAAAGCAAGGGAGGCCCAAACAAGTGTGAAAATGCAAGGGTATGCATTTTACTATACTACAATGTTATTCTAGGGTGTATTGTTCAAATTAGGAAAATTTGAACTGACTCTTGGGAAGGAAGCATGACAAAGGGCCTTGAGGAATACCTTGTCTCTATTATCAAGGTTTACGTTGGGAAATTTAAAATACTTGACCTTCCTCATCTTCTAAGTTGTGGAAATTAGGTTTTCTATGCTTCTCTTTAGAAACACTAGCAATCTTTTTATATTTGTAGTTGACCTTCTATTGGCAATGTGGATAGTACTCTGTCAGAGCAACATCTACTTCTTATTTCTTCTTGATATGTAAGGTCTCTAACTAGGTCACAAGATAGTTGATTATATATTCTTTCATATTTAATAAGATATTTTGGAGCTCCATCCTAGAGATGCCTTTAGATATCTTGGTGGAATTCAAGGCTTTGGAACCCCTAGTATTTTTCATGGTTGATCGTGAGTATTTCCTATAAATTTGATAGATGTAATCAAAGGTTAGGTGAAATATTTCTCCTTCTCCAATCAGGTTCAATGCATCCATACAATCCTCATTCACACCCCTTAGGAATACTAATTTGAGTGACTTTGGAGAGATCCTATTCTAGTGTGACTTTTTGAGGCAGAATTCAAATATCTTAATATAATCTTTGAGGGGTTCATCCTCTTTTGTGGCATTCATAATATGTCTCCTTGCATATCCCTTCCATAATAGTAATCTTGATATTTCTATAAGAACTTTTCCTTCATGGTTCCCCAATTTTCTACTACATTTTTTCCTTGTCCAATGTGTTGCACAAATGATTGTCATTGCACCAAAAGATCGAACTATTAATGCCTGATACAACTGTCAGAGTTAATGAATCCATGATAGGTGGTTAATCTATGTCATGAACCCAAGCGTTGTACTACACAACACAAGGAGACCAAGGGCAGAAACCTTGCAACAATCCCCCCAATGCAAGTGAGGGGTTCCAACCCGTGACCCAGGCTCTTATACCAATTTTTGCATAAATGATTATCGTTGCACCAAAAGATCGACATGTTAATGCCTGATACAACTGCAAAAGTTAATGAAACCACTGGAGGAAATGAAGCCATATCACGAACCCAAGCATTGCACTATACAACACAAAGAGACCAAGGGAACACACCTTGCAACACCATGAACCACTATAAAATGGCATCCTTAAGTGTTGTTAGAAAGAGTTTTATCTTATGTGCATTAGTAGTGTAGTCACAAATCTGACATAAAACATCAAATTCAAATAGAAATATTTGGATCCTCTATGATAAAGCCATAGAATTTTGGTAGAGTTGAAGGAGGTATGTTCTTTAGGATAGCTACACATTCTAGGTTTTCTATTGGAAATTCAAATGTAATTGGTTTATCAAGGTTCTCTACTGCTTCATCTACCATTATGTTGAGATGCCTGGTGGCGATTTCTTCTAAATATCTAGGATATCTTCTAGTGTGAGAGGTGCCTCTATTTTAATGAATTCTTCAATTATCTCTTTTTATGGTATGAGAGGTACTTCTATTGTTCCAATGTCTTCAATTAACTCCTCTTGGTTCTAATTTTATGGAAGAAATCTCCCTAGAGCATCTCTTCATTGTCGTATGCAATAATATTTGAGCTAATAGCTTTCTTCTTACACATTGTTAGTAGATAGTTTGAGATTGAATTGAAAATTTTAATAGTCCTAATTGTTGGAAAAGAATGAAATTCTCTATAATAAGAAAGCAATATATATACATAAACTAAAAACTTATAAATTCTAAACCTTAGCACCATACCTAGCAACAATGCCAAAAAATTCTAACTCCATTTATGTCCAATAAATTGATGTAGAAGGTTTGTGCATTCAACTCAACAGACCAACATATCTCTTATCAAGAAACTTACTAACTTAAGTATGTTACATTTAATTTGGTCAACCTTGGAATCGCATTTTCTTGGATGGTGAAACATAGAAAAATAGGGTAGGGGTTCAAAACACATAGGGTTTTATACTAAATTTGGGATGTTTCACCAAAATTACTATAAATAGAAAGGGAAAAATGGGGTGTAATGAACCTACCTATTCTTCTATTTCATTCAAGAAATGAGATCCTCCAAGATAGAATCAACTTTTAGCCCTTAGGTGAGTGAATTTTATGGAAGATCTATAAATTTCCTTTATGTGTGGATGGGGTAAATATGACTGAACACCACTTTTGAGAGATGAAAA
>VDFB02270651.1:122938043-122995747 GCA_007258455.2 Sequoia sempervirens | reverse complement strand
AGGATCATGTTCAGACGTCGATTAAAGGGATATAGACAGATATCAGTGTATGTCTTTGTTGTGGCTCCCCCATGTAGATCTTTAATTTTTCCTTGTAGTGTTTTAACATGTTGAGTCAAGGCACTACAATTAGATAAGGTTGTTTCATCAGGATTACTATTTATGTTCTCATTATCAAAATCATGAGGCAATTTAGCTCCTTTGTTGGCTAGATATAGGAAATATTTTTGTTTTTCATTGAGGTTGGCAACAACTGTTTCGTATACATGATTTACACTACCTTTTCCTTTATCCTTGTTATTCCCCTTGTTGCCATGATTTGGCATCGGATTTGTGTAGATCTTAAGATCCTGATTCCCAGTAGGTGCTTCCACATTTATGATTCTTTTGTCGATGAGATCTTGAATGATGTTCTTGAGTCTCATATAGTTATTTGTGGTGTGGCCTTTGATTTTTTGGAACTCAAATAGTTGATTTTCATTGTACCAAGGAGGTTTGACATCAGGTTCTTGATAATTCTCAAACGTGGGAGCTTGAATGAGTTTTTCGTCGATTAGATTTTTCATGATGTCTTCCAGTGGTTCCCCCAAAGTAGTGTATTTTCGTTTGGGGTATGTTTTGCGTTGAGGTGGTCCTCTTTGGTCATTGACGTTATTGATGGTGGGATTATTGTTGGGTTGATATGTTGTGTGATGAGTGTTTTGGCGTTGTGCTTGGATTTGCGGTGTGGGTGTATTTTGGCGTGGACCACTAATGACCACCTTGGCATCGACGACGCCATCATTAGTGATGTTCTTGTTTCTCGCCCATGTACAAGGTTTATCATTGTAATTTGATGGTGGGCGATTGTTTTGTGATTCTTGATATGATGTTGATTCGATGGGTTGGGTTGCAAGGGCTCTTTCAATGCTAAGCGCCTTGGAGATCAATTGATCATAGGTGGTGATTCCCTGAACCTTGAGGTGGAATGATAGACGACTTTCAAGATTGGCTATGATTGTGCAGACTTGTTGTTCTTTTGGAATGGTCCATTTTCTCCGATTGGCCTTGGATTGCCATCGTTGAAGGAATGAAGTGAAAGATTCATTCTTTCCTTGTTTCAGAGCATAGAGTTCTTCGAGACTAACATCCATTGTAATGTTACATGCGTAGTTTCTAATGAATGCGTCTCTAATTTCTTCGAATGTCCTAATGCCTGAAGGTAAGCGAGAGAACCATTCTATGGCATTGCCTGCTAAGCTCCTAGGGCATAGCCGCATCAGATAAGTATCGTCATATGCAACCTCCATACAATGAACACGGAATTCTGATGTAGTCTTGGGGTTTCACGAGATCCCCTCGATATTTGTCAGGTTGGGGATCTCAAATCCCATAGGGAATGGTTTCATAATGCAGGCTCTATCAAATGGATAGGGACACAAGTTGCTTCTGGAACGGTTTGTTCGCCCTGATTGAAGATCGAGTACTTGTTGTGAGAGCAACTTGAATTGTGTCGTCATATCATTCTGAGGATCAGGGGGTGGGATGAATGTGTTTTGGGGTGTTGCAATTGTGGTTTGGATGGATGGGTTGGTTTGGATGGGTGGGTTGGTTTGTGCATTGTTCAATGGTATCGGTATGTTGTGGCGGGCAAAGTAGGCTTCTACTTGCTTCTGGATGAACAATGCTTGTTGTTGCTCTTGTTGTTGTTGCACTAGGGATTTTGCTTGTTGTTGCACTTGTTGTTGTTCTAACAATGCTTGTTGTTCTGCTTGCTGTTGCACTTGTTGTTGTTCTAACAACGCTTGTTGTTCTGCTTGTTCTTGTTCCCACAATGCTTGTTGTTGGGCTGCCAATTCTGCTGCTTCTTGTTGTTCTTGATATTGTTTTAATGCTTGTTGGTATGCTTGCCATTGCGCTGCTTGTGCAAGAAGTTGTGCTTGTGCTTGTGCTTGTTGTGCTTACGCTTGAGCTTGTGCTTGGGCTTGTGCTTGAGCTTGTGCTTGGGCTTGCGCTTGTGCAGTTTGTTGTTGCAATAAAAGTTGTGCTTGGGCAACTCTTTGTGCTTGCAATGCTTGTGCGGCTTGGGCGGCTTGTTGTTGTTGTTGTAATAAAGCTTTGGCTTGTTGTTCTTGTTGTGCTTGTAATGCAGCTTGTGCGGTTTTGGCAGCTTGCGCAGCTTGAGCGACCTGTTGCACAGCTTTTTGTTTTTGCACTTGTTGATAGCCTCTTTGGAAAGCAGCTTGCAATGTTGCATCGAATTGATTTGATGTGGTGAATGTTGGTGGTGGTGGGGGTGGTGGTGGATTTGGAATGGCGTTTGTGATGGTGGTGAATGGTGATGTTGTGTTGATCATTTGGTTAGTAGATGGTGTTGTCATGTTGATTGCGTGATTGGTGGATGGTGTTGTTGTGTTGATTGTGTGATTGGTGGATGGTGTTGTTGATGTGGTAAGTGGCATCGTTGATGTGATTGGCCCTTGAGAGACCATGTTTTGCAATGTTGTGGGGGTGTTTGATGATGTTGCCATTGCTTGCGTGTTTGTCGTTTGTTGTTGTGATGTCAACAATAATTTTTGAGCGTTTGGCAAGATGTTTTGATTGATGGTTGGGATGTATGTTTGATGGATACTTGGTAGAGGGGGAAGCCCTAAACCAAGGAGTGGTGTTGATGAAAATGGTGATGGTGGGAGAGGTGGATATGTAAGGGGGGTGAATCCTTGCGAGTGTTGTAGTGTTAGAAAATGCCCCACTTGCGATATGTCTCCCTCCTCTTGTGAATTGTGAGAAAGAAGGTATTTGTGGTGCTCCGTGAAAGATCTTGATGATAGGTCATAATGTAAAGTGATAGGAACATTTTGGTGTAATGGATTATGGAGGATGTTTTGTTCCACTGTGGTGTTTGCGTCCAAGTTTTGGTTATTCACAAGGGGATGTGATTGAAGTTCATTGAGAAATGTGTTTCCCTTGTTGACATTTGGTTGAGTTGGAGCAATCGATGTCGTGATTTTTGGAATGTTTTGCGTGACGTTTTGGGATGGAGGTGTAGATGAAATGGGGATGGTGGATGAGATTGGCGGAAAAGGTTTCTCTACTATGGTGCTCACATCAAAATCTGAAGGCAACTTGGCCCCTTGCTTTGCTAGTTCAAGCATGTACAACGAAGGGTTAAGTTTCATCATGATGTTGATGATTCTATGGTTGTCTGGATTTTGGAGCATTTCGGCTATTTCTTCGCGAGACATTCCAAAGGTGAGGTCCTCCCCTTGATTTTCTTCTTATGGGTTTTGTGATGATGAGGGGACCAATGGATTGCTTGATTCTGCAAGATTCATTTCTATGTTTGTTTGGCTAAGGTCACTTGAAGCGGGAGTTTCTTTGTGGGCTTCCATACTCTTCTTGTATTGAGATCTCGTTTGAACCATAAAACAAGGATCAATCTTCGAGAATATGGGAGATGAATCTCTTGATTCCTTGGATTAATCTCTATTTTATGTCCCAAAGTGAAATTTTTAGGATGCTTTTAGGATCAAATGTGATGATGATATGATGGTGATGTTTAAAGATGGATGTTGTGGATGTTTTGACTTTTGATAGATCTTGAATGAAATACTAGGCTTTGGATTTTTGATTGGTTTGATTTTTAGATTTTGAGACTTTGTCCTTGATCTTGATTTGGAGTTTGATTTGGATTTTGAACAAAAAGGAACCCTAAGATGTTTGATAATGATCTAAAGGATAGTCGTGTTCAAAGAATGATGATTTGGATATGTGTGAGGAGAAGGATGCATCTACCCACACCTACCCAAACAAGGTGATTGTTTCACTAAGTATATGAGAAGAATTCATCTACATACACTAAGCTAGAGAAGATGTTTTGGATGAATTTGACTAAAGATATGCAAAAGGATGCATTCACACATTCCTAGCCAAAGGTGTTTTGATAATTGTTTTCAAGGACTTGGTCTCAATGAGTTTGGATGATTGCTTGATTTTGTCATAAAGCCTAGTACTTCAAGGATGATTTCAAGGTTTTTCAAAAGATGATTTGTGAGATGGATGGATTTGATGTTTTGAAAGATGGATGAAAGAGGTTTGATTTGTTTTGATCCCTAGATGAACCTAAAAAGACCACTTTGTATTTTCCAAGACCTAGGTATTGAAGAGCATGCATATGCTTCCTAAAGACCTTTGTAACCAAGGAATGATTTGAACATTTTGGATTTCCAATCAATGATTTGTGCTTTTGGGATTTGGAGTTTTCAACACATGAAGAGTTCATTTTGCTTAGCTTTTGCTTAATGGATTTGTTTTACCAAAAACACTCTCTTTGATTAAAGTTTCAACTAATATGTCCAATGTCTTAATTTCTTTAAAACCCACAAGATATTTTATGTGGAAATGCAATGAACTTAAGGCAAGGGTTTTCCTATTGTTTACTCAAGAAGACAAATTGAGATATAATCCAATGCTTAGGAACCTCTACGAACGTGAATCTGTAGGGAAAGTAGTAACATATGGATTGGGTCAATGATATTTGTCTTAAAGAGGGTTTGAAATTTTGAGAATCATGTTGAATGTTTGTTTGCAAAATGTTTTCGAATACACATTGTGTTTTCAAACAAAGAATAATTACAAGCCCTATGGATGTGTAAGACTATATTTGTTGGATTCCCACTTGGACAAGTCCAGCTACGCTTATCCCTAGCGGATGGTTAGATGCTTGACCCCACTGGCTCCCTCCACGGCTCATTAACGTCAATCGGGGCAGCCAAGCATCAACACCCATGAAACTCCCATGGCGTGCTTTCCATCTCTAGAAGACGTAAGAGTGTAGGGTGGCCAGGAGCGACCGTTCTTGCACCAACAAATAGATTAGGATTTTGGAAAATTCTAGCATGGGTTCTGAAAATAAGGACTTTCCGTTAAGTTGACAACGTGCTTAAGAGTCCTTAGGATCCATCTTGTCGAAGTCAACCGCGTGATATTGGTGTTTCTTCCAATATCCACATTTATATCCCGGCTAGAAATACTCTCGGGTTCAGAGTGTTACCGTTTGAGTCGTTCCCTTGGGTGATTACTTTTTCCCACAAGGCGGGCCCTCTAAGATACACAAAAGCGAGCAAAGAGACACAATCCGTAACTCAATCGATCTTTGATGGCACAAAGAAAGAGAATGTACGCGAAAATTCCCCTACTCACACTCGCACAAGATGTTCAATTTTTAAGCCCAAATTGAAGTGTTTCAAAGCAATAAAATGTGTTTTGAGTGTTTCTCTTGCACCCTAGATCGCATGAAGCGCAAGGGGAGAGGATACGTACTCAAAAGACAATCACACAATTCAAACACTTGTTCGTTTTATACCCTTCAAAGCAATTGTGAATTCGTTTTAAGCACCAAATGAAATATGAAGATTGCTTGTCCAATTTTTAGCCCAAAATGAAATCTAGTAAGTTTGTCCTAAGATTCATTTTAAGCCCCTTGCAATGAAAATCAAATTGTTCGTTTTAGACCCAAATGAAAATTAGTGTTCTAAAATGAAAAGACAAACAATTTCGTGAAGTAGTGTTGATCAAACACTAAAGTGTTAAAAAACACATTGTGTTTTCAAAAAAAAAAATTCCCCTCCTTTCGTGAAGTAGTGTTGATCAAACATTAAAGTGTTTAAAAACACATCGTGTTTTCAAAAATTCCCCTCCTTTCGTTTTCGTTTGATAGCCTCCTCCTTCGCTTTGTACTTTTTCGCCTTCGCTTTTCCTTTGTACCTTTTCGCCTTCACTTGTACCTTCGTTGTTCGTTTGTACCTATTAACAAAAAGATGATTATGTGAGAATCCAATTTATTTCAACTTCAATCAATAATATGATCTTAAGTGATGATAATAAAATGAAGATCATCTATTTGAAAAGGCATCACACTTGTTACACTTTAGCTTCTCTCTTATCATATTTTTCACCCCTAAAAGATATTGAATGAATCAATCACAAAGAATAGACCATAAATTTCCAATTTTTAACTATGGTCATAAGGATGAAAATGATTTATGATAGAAAACTTAATAACTCATATCAACGGATTAACTTAAAAAGAACAAATCTTTCAAAGTATTATCTTAATCAAACATTGACCATTTTAAAATAATCAAACTTTTGTAAGTTCATAAATTTTGCAGTTTCAAAAATGAACCTAATGGTGAAACGTGATGGATAAAGCATCTTCACAACTAGCACATCTTATAAAGCAAATTTCCTACAACTTCTCAAATAAGTTTTCTAAGCCTATTACAAAGACTTGATGGCTAATTAGTGCACAGTTGGATCATGTAGATTTGCTTTCACATTTAATGCATGAGTGTGGTTGGTTGATATAAAGGGAATAAACAGATAATATAGATCAGTTCAAAGTCAGTGGCCAAATGGAATACAAAAATGCTTTGCCAGTCTGACATAGACGCCTGCAATCATCATTCCTGCACAAATATTAGTTAGTGATAGCAATCACATTAAAGGCGCCAGACAAACAGAAATTTATCATGAATCTATTTATTGCGCCCTTCATGACTTCATGTATTTATTTGTTGTGCTCCTTACAGCTTTCCCTTACAATCATACAATGAACCAAAGTGCAGCTGGCAAGTAAGACAATAGGCACGCCCAAAGTCTTTTAAAGAGAATTTCAAATTTTTGTCAATTGGTGGGTATTTGCTGGTGAAAGCGTCTCAGTTGGTCAATAAGAATTTGGCAGATCAATAAATTCCCAGCACATCACTAAAGGCAAAACTCGTAAGGAGGATTCTCAGAGATCTGATAGCAGGACAAGTTGCAAGGCGTTCGACCAACATGCTCTGACCCTATCGACTTTATCTCCTGCAACGACATAGGAGTCTAATTTGGAAAGCAGGGAGTGAACAATCCCTATTTCTACGCTGTGAGTAGTCCCTATTTCTACTTTATCTCCTGCAATGTTTAACAGCGCCACTCTATAAGGAATTCATGCAAGGCGTGGAAATATAGACAAGGCACAATAACTGTTTGGCCGAATGGTGTAGAAGCACAGACAAGGCGCATGATACAGCGAATGTATTTGGCAGGGGTACATTTTGAAAAGACATTTTTCTAATGCCACAGGTAGGTGCAGATCCGCGTCTGAAAATGATGGTGAGATCTTAGAAAGTGACTTCAACTGCACAAATTCTTCAACACCGGCGGTAAAAGGAATGTAAGACAAACATTCATTGCTTCAAAACATGAAAATATTTGTATTGTAGTAAATATTACGTGGTAAAGTAGCTGGAAACTGGTATTGCTTAAAATTTAACTCTTTTTCAATAAAAATAAAAATAAAAAGGTAAACAACCCTACGCCATCAGTAAAAACGCCACCAGTAAAAGTTGTAAAGTGTTAGCAGCAATTGAGTAATAATGAAAGAGTCTGTAAAGTGTATGGAGAGAGACAACTGCGGGAGGACCTCATAATGTTGTATTGCAGGGAACACAAAGATTTATAAGATTTGATTCAAATGCATATGCTTGCTTCTTGTAACGCCATATTGAGATGAAAGACTTAGTTTAAAAAAAAAAGACTCCATGCTCAAAACTTTAATCCCGTATACTTCTACCTGGTTCAATGAAACACTGACAAATATGGATCAGCAACCATGAATATCTGGAGACATGAATAGATAAGGGACGTGCATGCGGACTGTGAGACAAAATGCTCTTCTAAGATGTTAACTCCTGGAATGCAATGGTAGATGAATCTTTGACAGCATACTCTAATTAATGCAATGCCTGGGCCAGATCATAAACCAACACATGGATAGCTTCTAAACCCACTTTTATAGCTACCATACTGTTTTGTTGATTAATGTAGAAAGTAATGGAGAGTGGGCTGCGGACAAGATAGCTCTCAAATTCAAACACAGCAGAGAGTGTGTATAAAGTCAAATCATTAAAAAGTCAGACATAAAACTTTTAAATGAACATTGAGGTGTGAATGTAGAAAAAAAAGAAACCAACATGTAAAATGGGAGTACAAATACCAAATGCAACATATAATCAATCCATCTTAATCAAAATACACATGCCCTCCTTCTAGCGCCACAATGAAGTACCCAAAATCTGCAATGTAAGACCAACCTCAAAAACTCATTAGAAGGGTTAGTATAACACACAAATCTGCAAATACCTCCATGAAATAGAATATCTATGCTAAAGAAATGCCACAAATAACCAAAAACAACATTAAGAAGACATTTTAAAAGCATGATAATCACCTATTTCATGTTGGATTGGTGTCACATGTGCTAGTGACCCTTTCCCAATCCTTGATCAAAGCTAAGATGATAAAATGCAAATGGATATGGTGGAGTGATGACAAACAAGATCAAATCTCAAATGAAGAGAGTAACCTTGCATGAAATTGTGAAGGATTTTCTCAAAGATGAAGCACCTATTTAAAGATTTTCAAAATGCCAAGTGTTGAAGAGGGACCAATGTGGGATCAAAAACAAGCCAATGAGTTGAGGACACTTGTCATCATGTGATTAGTTGATGTATGTGCAGATTTTTGGGAAGAGAGTGCCCAAGAGGGAAATTTTGAATTCAAATTTGCAATAAATTTTGAGAGGGGACAAGAAGAAGAGCAATAAATGCCCTGTTTGACTTGTCATGTTGAGGGAAAATGAGGTTTTAATAAATCAATAAAATTGATTTATTGTGCAAGTGGCTAGATCTAGATAATGCAAGTGGGATGTGATTAGCATTAGATTAGGATTAGATGAAGATTATGCTGATTTAATGCTGATTAGGTGAGTTGACATTTTGGACTTAAATTTCTGATTTATTTAAATCAGAAAAGGATGAAATATGATTTAGAATTTGATTTAAATGAAGTCCTGATTTATTTAATTAAGTGAATGATACAAGATGAAGGTTGAATGATAATGTTTATTTGATAAATGAATGGATGAAAATGCACTTGATTAATTGATGAATGGTCCTAATGTGACATCTAATTTGACTGAATTCGATCGAATGCATAATGTAAAATTTGCATGTCTACATTTTGCCCCTCTTTGAAGCAATGTACTTGTTGCGTTGGTTCAAAGAATAACTTGCCGCAATCGAAATTAAAAAATTTCATGATTTTTCGGATGCTTGTGAAAATTGCTTGGTACATTGCCTCGAGATCAAGTGAAAATGTCGATTTGAGGAGTCGATCTAGAGTGATAAAGAGTTCAAAATGGATGGTTATGGATAGCTGATGCAAAGATGATTTCAAGATGCTTAGAATAACAAATCTATATTATTCTAAACAAATTAAATGATGATATGATGAGATGGATGAGATTGATGATGTGATATGTTGTGATTATGCAATGGATGATTTATGATATGCTTAGACTAACAGGTCTATATTATGATGATGATATGCAATGCATGTGAAATGATCAATGTTTCCTATGATGTATGATATGAATGATATGTGGTATGCAGTTTATTGATGGTTTGCAGATGCAGGATGGATGCATGATGGATGCATGATGTTAGTGCAGGAATGAGATGATGACAAGAGGATCCAACAAGTCCATGATTGGTCGAGACTTTATTAGAGATGATGATGATGATAGATAAATGTTGATGATGATGATAAATGATGATGATGATGATAAATGATGATGATTTTCTTATCAAGGATTGGGATTTTCAAAGGATCACTTACTTTATTTTTGATAACATGCCTAAGTACGATGCATCAAGGTATAAAGGACCAGGATGGCATTATACTTAGTGTGATGGACTTTGACTCGACAAATAGATAGGAGTATTCTTGTTCACACCTGACATACGGAAACCTTGCTAGGATGCACTTTAGAAGTCTCAAACATCTCGGACCAAAACACGGAAAGGTATAACCAATCAATGCAATAGTCAACAAGCTATCTGAAACCTCCTCCATACATATCTAACAAAGCAAGTATTCGCCAAGTTATTTTACAGGAACGTCCAACAAGCACAGCAGACAAAAGATAATGATCGTTGCCCCATTCCTATCTCTCTAAATCCTTCGTTCGGATATCATCGAGGCGTCCTTGGAATGATGCAAATAAGATAAGTCAAAAGATAAAGACCAAGTAAATAAAGCAGGACTAATGCTCTTCAATACCGCCAACAGAAAAGGATGTGTTTTCTAAGGATGATAAGGGAAACTTATTGCCAAAAGATAATGCCCATTGTAGGAAGGATTCATCCTAGGACATGTTAGTGGATGGCGGCACGTCATTTCATTTATGAGGGATGATTGATATGGGACAAATTCAGATGATGGTGTTACCGATATGAAGAGATGACCAATTTGTTTACGTACTGACTTAGACTTGAGACTTGACGCTTTTGAGTTTTGCTTTTAACCTGCTAGACTTGTTTCTAACTGTTTCACCAAAGGTTGAGGATGACGATCAGTTTATTATGAATGGTGTTTATTGCGGGTGCAAGCGAGATGAGCGATGGATTTTTCAAATATTTGGATGTTTTTGGAATTTTGCAATGTTTTGAGGTCAGTTTTTGGTATTTTTCGAGGTTTCCTACATAAATGTTTTGATTTTTTTAGTTTTCTAATGCTTTTGGATTTTCCGAGATTTTGACCGAGACTAACCTAAAGACCTATCCTGGGGCCTCGGGCTTATCGATAGATTAGCCTTTGGCTTCACGCTATATAGTACACGCAGAGACCATGTAGTTCGACCGACGACTTGACTGATTTACAAATGAAGATATACATGATGAAATGTCAGTTTATTATGACGAACTCCTATAGGACTGACCTAAATGTCTCGGGGGATGATCAAAGATCAACCTTGCCTACGTTCAAGCTCAGAGACGACGTAGTTCGACAAGACGACCCTGTTTTTGGATTTTGAAATATTTTGAATGTTTTTGGATTTTTGGATTTTCTGATGTTTTTGGATTTTTTGATTTTCTGATGTTTTTGGATTTTCTGATTTGAGGATTTTAAGATCATACACGAATCCGATCCGATGAGAATGTGCCCCCAGTGTGATGTAATAGACTACTCCGATAAAGGCAGGACAAACTGACTTTGAGAATGGGCCGAGTAGTACTAGGAGGGATCATGATACGAGCATAGGACCAAGCTATGGTGCGGATGTGAATGGATGAGTGATGGATGGAGATAAGATGGATGATGGAAGTGTGATGGAGGGATCATGACGAACCGGCCGTAAAGGTCCTGGTGGATGGAAAGTGCTTATTTACACAAGGTGCCTGTTTGCCAGGTTTTCACCGAGGTACTTGCCCAAAGTGCCACAGAAGTGGTTTTCACTAGAGGACGGTTTTTTTCTTTACTATTTTTGATCCCTTTTCTGATTTTTTCTGATTTTTTTGTTTTTTTGATTTTTTTTGTTGTTACCAAGACGCCTGTTTGCCAGGTTTTCGCCGAAGTAACCATTTTTTCAGGACTTTTATGATTTTTTGATTTTTGGTTCTATACCTTGAAAGAATTAGGCATAAAACTTTTTGAGATGGGAGCTATTCATGGGCTCCTGCAGAGGTTCCCCTTCGGGTGTTGATAGCTGATATGCCCCTGATTTATAGCTTGCTGTGATGATGAAAGGCCCTAACCAATTGGGTTCAAACTTTCCTTTGCTATTGGGATTTGGCACATTCTTCTGATTTTCTTTTAAGACAAGTTCTCCAACTTGGAAAGTCCTGCTTCTGATCTTCTTATTGTAGCTCCATTTGAGTCTATTCTGATAGACTTGTAAATGATTCAAAGCTTTGATCCTTCTCTCATCCAATAACTCCAGCTCGTTTAGTCTTGAAACCCGATATTCTTCATCAGTGATGAGATTTTGCAGTGATATTCTGAGGGATGGGAGCTCGATCTCAATAGGGAGTACAGCTTCTGATCCGTAGACCAGGGAGAATGGGGTGGCGCCAGTGGGTGTGCGGATGCTTGTTCGATAAGCCCAGAGGGCGGGATTAAGCTGCAAGTGCCAGTCACGACCTGCGTCATTGACTGTTTTCTTGAGGATTTTGAGAATGGTTTTATTTGTGGCTTCTGCTTGGCCATTGCCTTGGGGATAGTATGGGGTGGAAAAGCGATGTTGGATTTTGAACTTATCACATAGGTCACGGACTTCCTGATTTTTAAATGGTGTCCCATTATCTGAGATAATGGCTTGTGGAACACCATAGCGGCAAATGAGATAGTTCAGGATGAACTTTGAGATCTGCTTTCCAGTGACATAGGTCATGGGTATGGCTTCCACCCACTTTGTGAAGTACTCAGTTGCAGTTATAATAAATTTGTGGCCATTGGACGAGGTGGGTGATATTTTGCCAATGAGGTCGAGTCCCCATTGTGAGAAAGGCCATGGTGTGACGATCGGATGGAGCTCTTGAGCTGGAGCATGGATGAGGTCCCCATGCTGCTGACATTGTAAACACCTTTTAGCATGATCATGTGCTTCTCTTTCCATCGTGGGCCAGTAATACCCCAGCCTCGCAGTTTCTTGGTGATGGTTATCCCACTCGAGTGTGAGCACATATACCGTTATGAACCTCGGTTAGAGCGGTTAATGCCTCCTCAACATTTAGACAGTAAGTAAGGTACCCTCTATGCTTCTACGGTATAAGGTATCACCTAGGATGACAAATCTAGATGCTTTTTTGATAAAGGTTCATTTTAGGCTCGATGGTAGGTCAGCGGGTAAGACTCCTATTCGAAGATATGTATATATGTCATGATACCAAGGATCGCCAGGACCAACGATTTCACACACATATTCCGATTCCGGTACCTCGAATGTGGGAACGAGAATCTGCTCGATCAGAAATTCATATTTCAGTACATTATGAGGGATGTCTAATAGAGACCCAATTGTAGCCATGGCGTCAGCTGCTCTGTTGTTGGTTCTTGGAATCTGCTCAAATGTTATGTCGATGAAGGATTCTTTTAGAGTTTCCACCAATTTTTTGTATGGGGTTAGCTTGTCATCCTTTGTCTGATATTCGTTATTGACCTGATTTATGATCAACTGTGAGTCACCGTAGACCTTGAGAGCTATGATATTCCACTACACTGCTATCTTGAGCCCTATAGTCAAAGCCTCGTATTTTGCAATGTTGTTAGTGCAAGGAAATGCTAGTTTGTATGATCTTGGTATGCAGTCCCCCTATGGGGTGATGAAGAAGACACCACTCCTGATCCATGTTGTGTATATGAACCATTGAATTACAGTGTTACATTATTGCATAGCTTTTTAAAGATGTGTAGAACATGCAAGCTCTTGTTTTGTATAAATGACACATGCCACTTTACATCAAACACAATTGATTCCAAGCTGCTGGGCCATTGGCTACTTTTACTATTGGTGACAATACAAACCACATTCTCAAACCATGGGGCTTTCCAACCATGGTTTTGTATTTATAATATTCTCAATTTGATGCACCAGAACAACCTAAAATGACACAATTTATTCCAAGTTGGTACTAGTGGCTATGGGTTCTAGACCATATTATTAAATAAATAACTTTGAAAATCCATAGGGCTTGCCTACCATGCTGGGGAAATGGGAGCTATGAAGATACAAAACGTACCTATCTTGTTTGAGAACCAAAATCATGTAGAAGATGAGGGGTAGTAAATATACTACCACCTTCTACATGCTGCTTTTGTTAGGTATCAAAAGTGTAGGTTTTGAGCCTTAAGAATAGATAGGGAAAAATCAGCAAGTTTACTGTGTTGAAAACAATAAACTAATTAAATCCTATCAAGCACCATGAATCACAAACTAGAATGAAAATGCAAATAAACAAAGGACATTGAAACCAATTTTCAAACTAGACTTGATTGACCTCCATGGCTCTTCTCTACCTGCATAAGAATGTGAGATTTTGAAGGTTGATTGTTGAAGGAATGTTGATTGCTCAATTCTGTAGCATAATGATGCGACGAAGGTGATAGATGAAGATGGATGGAAGATTAAAGACTGATTTTGACAGAGTGAGGATGCTAGATGAAGATTCAATGCAAATGGCCTGTGAAAGGTTAGATTTATAGAGTTTCGATGTGGACAGGGATAAGATTTGATAAGATTGGATAAGGATTTGATTTTTTGTTTTATTTGATCAAGGAGGAAATAAAACAAGATAAGATAAGATGTGAAAAGATCAAAAGATTTTGATTCTCTTTTAAAGGAGATAAAACAAGATAAGATGTGAAAAAATAGAAATATTTTGATTCTCTTTTAAAGGAAATAAACCTTGAAAAAGATGAGAAGGATAATTGATGAATTATCTAATTAAATAAATTAATTAGATACACATGAGTTTCAATTTTGGAAAGAAAGCAAGAATATCCTTTTTAAGATTTTATTAATTAAATAAATATTTGATTTATTTAATTAATGTTGAATTTATGATTTCATCAATTAAATAATAAAAATTATTTAATTAACATTAGAAGAATTAATAGAAATGATTTAATTAATTAAATAATAGAAATGATTTAATTAATTAAATAATATAAATTATTTAATTAACATTAGAGGAATGGATGGATTAATGGATAGGAAGGGAATAAATGAAATTAGTCAAATAAATAAGATTTATTTAACTAATTAGATGATGACATAGGTACCTAGGGAAAAACATACTACAAGATGTCTAAATGATGCAATGTTGTGACAAGGTATCGTAAGAGGACATTTTTTAGTGTCTACATTTTGCCCAACTTTGAGATGATGTTTGAGATTATGAGATTTGTGTCGAGTAACATAATTTCAAAGAAGCTAAGGTATGGATAGAGGAAAATGGATGATGATATCAGAATATGATGATGATGAAATGATGATGCCCCCTTGAGAGGATAGGTGGGTTGAACAACATGGGTAGGCTCTCGAAATGAAAGGGATGGGTCAAGAAATAGAGATGAAGGAATGGATAGAAGAAGTGAAGGATGCATTATGTTGCAATGAAAGTGAGCAATCATGATGTTTGATTTAGCACTAGACGTTATACACCAAGGTATAAGGACCAAGGTAACAATGTTTCTCCTGCCCCAACGTAATACAACCTTGTCTAGACGTATGAGGAAGTAGACTTAGAGCATTAAAGTCCTAATGCACAAAGGGTATGATGTGACCTTAGATGCAAAGGATAGTGCAAAAAGATACTCCAACATACACAAGATATGAATATTAGCTAGAATGATACGGATTTGATACAAATGCAAGATAAAATGATAACACACACAAGCAAGAAAGCAAGCATGCATAAATGATTCAAAAAACAAACAAGGTATTGCCCCTGTCAAGCTGTAAACCATTGATTGATTGATTGGTTGATGATGATGATAGTGTTGTCATTGCGGGGAATGATATATCCCTAGATCAACACAAGGATGAATGATAATTGACTGATTGAATTGGATTGATGATGATGATAGTGTTGTCATTGCGGGGAATGACATATCCCTAGATCAACAAAAGGATGATGATAATTGATTGATTGATTGGGTTTATGACAAGATAAGGATCAAAACCAAAGGATGTGATTGGATAATTTGACAAGATTGATTGAATTGATTGGTATGGATTAAGGATTGACTTGCATTTGGATTATTGCTTGGATTGATTCAATTGATTTGAAGAAACTATTTGTAATGATATGATGATTGATTGGATGATAGGATGTGATGAATTGAATAGAAGAATTGATGTGATTGGAATGATTTAGGTTGAAGTAATTTGATTAGATGATTGATTGATTGATTGAATTGATGAAGAAATGAATTGATTTGATGATAATGATTAGATTGATTAGAAGAAGTAATGTCGTTTGATTTTATTGCTTGGATTTTTTGAAATATTTCTAGGTGTCAAAGGATGAAAATTTGAGTAGCCTTTGTGCTAGATACCAATGACAAGGGGAAAAACAAGTCTAGGTGCAAGGATATAGATGGGATTGATTTATGAAAGTGTGGGTGATGGGAAAAAGGATCATGATATATGGATGGATGGAAAGGATAGTGTAGGATTTGAGAAATACAAATCCACAGAACCCAAAGAACACCTGCATGCAAGAAACCTATCATAGAGAAAGAGAGAGAACAAAACAAGGGTTTTGGCTCTAACAAAGTGCAAGATGTATTATTAGAGAAAAAATGAATCAAGAAGCGAATACAATACAAGAGATCAATCCTTATAAAGGAGATCAACATCGAAAAGGAAAACCTAACCCTAAGGTGAGTGCATTTAATAATTAAATATTAATTATTAAATGACTAATATGTGTGCATAAAGTGAAATCTTAAGAGGAGAGTAAAGTTAATTAATTAATTTACTCTAACACCCCCCCTTAAGATGAGCTACAATGCAGCTACAAACAATGCAGAAGAAAGCAAAGGAACTACAATGCAACAGAGGGTCCCGACAACATGGCCTGATCAGGTACCCGAATACAACAAAATCTCTATAAAGCAGAAAAGTAGAAAACCCAGTGGGAAAAAACTCCTCTCCAAAAAGAGATAAAGAAACATGCTGAAAAAAAACATGAAGGAAGGAAGGCCTCACTGAGACCCCCCAAGGACAACTTCCTTCACCCCAAGCATGGAGCGCAACTGAAGATAGCACGGAGATGCCAAAGGTTTAATGAAGATGTCTGCAACCTGCTCCTCTGTAGGAATGTACTCCAAGATGAGAGAACCAGCTTGAATCAACTGCCTGATGAAGTGCATGTGGATTTCAATGTGCTTTGTCCACTGATGCTCCGTTGGGTTGCGAGAAATGTGAATGGCACTCCAATTGTCACACCAAAGAATAGTGGGACTAGCTGGAGGAAACCCAAACTCTGTCATCGATTGCTGAAGCCATAAAACCTCCTGACTGGCTAACTCTGCTGCACGGTACTCAACCTCTGTAGATGATAATGCAATAGCAGACTGATTCTTGCAAGACCATGTGATAGGACCAGAACCAAGGCAAAAAACAAAGCCAGAAGTAGACTTCTGATCGTTGACATCACCAGCCCAATCAGAGTCAGTGAAGCCAATGATGTGAGGGGATCCTGAAGTGTAGTGAATGCCATAATGAGTGGTGCCCCAAATGTACCTCAAAATATGTTTGGCTGCTTGCCAATGTCTCTCATGAGGATCATGGGAAAATCGAGAGACAAGGCCAACTGCAAAGGAAAGATTAGGACAAGAATGTGTCAGGTACAACAAACTGCCAACCAACTGCCTGTATAAAGTGGGGTCTACTGAAGGAGTAGAGCAAGTGGAAGACAAAACAACACCTGACTGAAATGGAGTGGGGGTAGGCTTGCAATTAATCATGCCAAATCGCTGAAGTATATCAAGAGCATACTTCTCCTAAAATATGGAAATCCCATCCGAAGACTGAATAACCTGAAGACCTAGAAAGAAGTGCAGGAGACCAAGATCTGTCATCTCAAACTACTCCATCAAAGCTCTCTGAACACCTTGAATCATGGAGGATGAGCTACCTGTAAGGATGAGATCATCTACATATAGCACAAGAATCAAAAGATCACCCTCCTGACGCTGAATATATACTATGTGATTGGAATGATAGCGTGTGAAGTGAGAGGAAAGCAAGAAAGAGTCCATCTTCTCATACCAAGCCTGAGGGGCTTGTTTGAGACCATATAATGAATGCCGAAGTCTGCAAACCAAAGAAGTGTCCTGCACAAATCCCTGAGGCTGCTCCATATATATCTCCTCATGTAGATCTCCATGCAAGAAGGCACTCTTCACATCCATCTGAAACACTGTCCATCCCTGTGAAGCTACAAGTGAAAGTACCAGGCGTATAGAATTCATCTTGGCGACAGGAGCAAAGGTCTCAGAGTAGTCAATACCCTCTACCTGAGAAAACCCCTTCACAACAAGACATGCCTTATACTTATCAATAGAACCATCGACAACATACTTGGTACGGTACACCCACTTGCACCGAACCAAATTTCTTCCCTTAGGAAGAGGATAAAGATCCCAAGTATGATTCTTCATCAAAGAAGAATACTCCTCATCCATGGCCCTATCCCACTCAAGGTGACCTGTCGCCTCTGAAAACTTTTGAGGATCATCGAAAATGGCATGACTTAAAAGACTAGAACCAGATGTCTGAGCACGAGTACGACGAGTACCTGAAGGATCACCTACCAAAGAACCAGCTGCATCAACAGTGACACAGGCCCACCTAGGCAAAGATGGAGCAACTGGTGGTGGTGGAGATGGTGGATCATCATCTACATCATCCTCAAGAGATAAGTAATCCTCAAGAGATGAAGAGGGAGGAGTAGGCAATGAGGGAGAAGTTGGTGATGGAGAATCCATCTGAGGATAGCACTCATCAAACTGGACATCCCGCCAAAACAAGACCTCTCTGGAATCAGGATCAAACAACCTGTACACCTTAACATCCTCATAGTAGCCAACCAATATGAGTGGTCGGCTCTTCCTCTCCATGGCTTTCTGCTGAGCAACAGGAATAAATGCCCAAGTATCACTACAAAAAACTCAGAATGTAGAAACATCAAGCTTGACATGGGTCCAAGCCTCCTCAGGAGTCATATGTCGCAATGCCTTATGAGGCATCCGATTCTGAATATAATTGGCACAATTGACTGCCTCAGCCCAAAATGAAGAACTCATAGCTCGAGACTGTATCATACAATTTTCCATCTCTCGTAAGGTTCTGTTCTTTCTCTCAGCGACACCATTTTGCTGAGGGGTGTAAGGGACTATAAACTGATGCTATAAACCATGCTCAGTGCAAAAATCTATAAAAACCTGATTAACATATTCCCCCCATTATCTGTGCGTATCCTCCTGATAGAAAGTCCAGATTGCTTCTCCACAAATGTCTTAAAAGTCCTTAATGAGTCAAAGACATCAGACTTGTACTTAAGAAAGTACACCCATGTACGTCTGGAGAAGTCATCAATAAAAGTGAGCACATAGCGGGCCCCTGAAAAGGAAGGAGTTGGAAAGGACATAAGATCACTATGTACCAACTCTAGGGGTGCCCTAGTTCAAGTGGCTCGACCCTTAGGAAAAGGATCTTGATGATGTTTGCCAAGAACACAACCTTGACATACACCATCAATACAAGAAATATGTGGGAGCCCAATCACAAGTGCCTGAGTACTCATCTGTTGTAGATATCTATAATTGACATGGCCAAAATGCTCATGCCAAAGCCTGCTCACTGAATCTGCATGTGCTATAAGAGAGGAACCAACAGTGTCTGAACTCTCAAAGCCATCAAATCTGTATAAGCAAGATGCAGAATCCACACTCCTAGTAGCCACAACCAAGTCAGGATCATGAAGGTCTCGAATAACCACATCATGTGGTGAGAACTCAACTATCTTACTAGAGCCAGAGTGGCAAATCTGATAAACGAATAGAAGGTTTGTTGAAATGTTAGGAACCAGAAGCACATCCTGTAGACAACCACCATCCAATGAAACATTACCTGAACCCTGAACTGAAAGTTGTGCTGAGTCACCAACTGCAATATGTCGAGTGCTTGTAGGGGTAAGAGCGGTGACCAAATCCTCTATGTGTGTCATATGGTGAGAGGATCCAGAATCTAGAATCCAAGTGGATTTTGAGGATAATGCTCGTGCAAAAAGAGCATGACCTTTCCCTATGGGCTATGAAGGAGGCTGAGGTGCACTGATATTATGCTACTGCATGGCTTCCTCCAAAGCCTCTAAACGTTTCCAACACCTAGAAATTGGATGTCCTTCCTTGCCACAAAAGCTGCAAGGATCACCAAATTTCTTCTTAGTCTTGGAGGAAGACTCACCAGACTTCGAAGATTTTCCTTGTTTAGAATTGAACTGTGTTTTTGAATTAGACTTAGGTAGTGGCTTGGAGGGATTGTCACTAGCCCCTGAATCTTTCTTAGGCTTTAGTTTCTGCTTCTATTTTCCTTTGGAGGACTAGGCTACCAATGCTTGGTTCTGTGAACCTGAAAGTGAATCCAACTGCTTCAGCTTAGCTTGCTCATGATTCAGACGATCACAAAAGACCTCAAAAGAAGGCATGACATGTCGAGCACCCAAGGCATCCATGGTGGAATAGAAGGTCGAAGAGAAGATCTGAAATGGACCCTGAAGCTTAGAGAGAATTAGGAAGATGCACTCTGTATTAGTCTTAACTTTTCCACAACCCTGCAAGATAGATCTTTGTTGTTTGAACTTCATCAGAAAGTCCTCAATGGAGGGAAACAAATTAGGTACCAAAGAAGTTAACTCGACCTCAAGCTGCAAAGCTCTGAACTGATTGACAGTACCAAAAATTCCATCAAACTTGGTCCAAATGGCTCAAGGAGTGAGACAACCATCAAGATGAAACAAAAGACTGTCGAAAATGTGTAAAGCCATTAATCCCATAGCCTGATCCATATTGTTCCTGTGCTGCATAACTTCAAAGGCGTGAGTCAACTGAGGCTGAACCTCATCCAAACAGGACCATAACCCTTGAGACTAGAGAAGAGTCATCATGCGACCCTTCCAAGTGTGATAATTATGCAGTGTGAGAGGTTCAATAGATCTGTCGGCCATCCTGTGAACTATGCCTCAACTGCTCTGAATTTTTTTTTTAATTATTATTTAGTGGTCTTTTAGAACTAGACAAAAGATGCAGAAGGGGTTTGTTTGTTTTGTTTTGGTGTTTGTAGATTCTAGTTTTCTGATGTAAATGACAGAAAGCAAGAAAAAACACCCCCCCACAATGCAAAAATCCAATCCCTAGTACAAACTGAAATCCAGAAAATGATAGAAAGCAGTAATTGGTTGAGACAAATCTTTGTGTACCTGAATAATTTACTGATGAAAGAGACTATAGATCTGAAAATATCATAGAACCACCTTTCCGATGCCTATTCACTTTTGAAAAACAGAGCAAAAACGAGCAAGTTATACCCCTCGGAGTGCAAAAAGCTCATCGGACTTTGACTGCGAAAAAATGTAGCCAAACTAGAAAATTCTGAAAAAATTTCTACACCATCAGAATGGGCTCAAAACCATCTTTCCAACGCCTATTTTTGTTCGAAAAACGGAGAAAAAAATCCTAAGTTACACCCGATTTCGTAAAACAACTCCAAAAAGTCCAATTTGACCCTTCTGGCCCTCAGGGGCTAAAAAAAATAAGCCCCTGGTCTGCTCAGCGACTAGGGGGCTAAAGTGCAGGAGTTAGGCCGAAGCCCATGGTCATAGATATGACCACCATTGGGTAGGAGTGAACCCGTGGGGGCTTGTCTCGGGGGCCTGGTCGGCAAGAGAACCGCCGACTCGAGCTTTAAAGCCCATGGGGGCTATACAGGCGGACTGACGGAGAGGCGGGCGGAGCTCGGCGGAGCAGCGAGTGGAGCTTGTCGAAGCTCGGTGGGGGAGCTTGGCAGAGTGGCGAGCGGTGGTGAATGCCGGTGCTGGGTGGGATGTTGGTGGCTGGTGGTGGTCGGTGATGCAGGAGGCCGGTGGCAGGCGACGCCCTGGTGGCCGCTTGGCGGTGCTAGGGCGGAGCAAAACTTCAACACTGGCCGCACAAAGTTTTTTAGAAAAAACTTTGTTTTTTTAATTTTTTTTTGATTTTTGACCTCGATCTGCATGCCCTGGGGCCGTACGGCCTTGGGGCAAATTTTTTTTGCCTTCTGGTGCAACTATGTCCGAATCAGACATCTATTATATGAAAATAGGGGTTTTTGGACACTGTGAGCTCAACAGTGAGGTCCGTTTGGGCTCAAAGTGCTCCAAAAAAAAGAAACCCCTATTCCAAATAAAAAAAAGACAAACACAAATATGATGCAACCAAAACCTAGATCTCTAAATCTTTCAAAAACTGAACAAGCTGCAGCAGATCTGGCTCTGATACCATGTAGGATTT
This sequence comes from Sequoia sempervirens, assembly GCA_007258455.2. Classification (NCBI taxonomy): domain Eukaryota; kingdom Viridiplantae; phylum Streptophyta; class Pinopsida; order Cupressales; family Cupressaceae; genus Sequoia; species Sequoia sempervirens. Next base: position 122,973,823 of record VDFB02270651.1, on the reverse strand, counting down.
GAGAAATACAAATCCACAAAACCCAAAGAACACCTACATGCAAGAAACCTATCACAGAGAAAGAGAGAGAACAAAACAAGGGTTTTGGCTCTGACAAAGTGCAAGATGTATTATCAGAGAAAAAATGAATCAAGAAGCGAATACAATACAAGAGATCAATCCTTATAAAGGAGATCAATACCGAAAAGCAAAATCTAACCCTAAGGTGAGTGCATTTAATAATTAAATATTAATTATTAAATGACTAATATGTGTGCATAAAGTGAAATCTTAAGAGGAGAGTAAATTTAATTAATTACTTTACTCTAACAGATAGGTCATAGTGAATGGAATGGATGTATGCATCATAAGAGAGCAAGGATATGAACTCCAAAGACTATGTCACCTAGGAATAACATGCCCCATTCTAGGTACAAGACTTAGGATTTTTCATGAAAAAATGTATGACAATAGGATAATGATATGATTGGTTTAGATAGGATGAGGTATTTCAAGAGATACCCAAAACATGTTTCAACCTTTTCCCCCTATATCTTCATCAAGATCAAAAGAAGAAGGGTGGATGAATGGACCCAATATGATAGGTATGTATGATGGCTAAAGATGGTAGGTAGGATGGAAATGATATGACATGAAAATGATAGGTTGGATAGATAAGACATTGTGCCCCCATGTGTAAGTGACATAGAAGATCAACCTACACATGACGCCTATTTGCCAAGTTTTCATCATGGTACTTATCCAGGGCGCCTGTTTACTAGGTTTTCATTGTTGGATGAAGGAATTTCTCTTTACTCTTTTTTTTTTTGTTTATTTATTTATTTATTTTTGTTTATTTTTGTTTTTTTGGCTTTTCAACTTTTTGGATAGGAAAAGGAGAATATGGATAGGAGGGACTCAAGTGTCTAGTTGCATGAAAGGTGATAGTCCCACTAGAGATGGATGTCATCGCATGGACCATGTCAAATGTCATTATGATCATAGATGTTGGTAAGGGATGACATGAAAGGGAGATTGAGTAGGTAGATGATGGATTATGATGTGGATTATGGAGGAAAATAGTGGATTATGATAAAGATTATGTAGGGAAGGTGATAGGGATTATATGGGACTTATGGAAAAGATGAATGACAAGGCTTAGCCAAAAGCATGGACCATGGGAAGGTGGTGGGGTAGATATCTAGGATAATGAGTGAAGGGTGAGGGGATGGAGGTATGTGGAATTATTGTGAAATGGAACGGAACCATGACCAATGGTTGCACACACTGTGATAAACATTGAAACTGTTGATGTGGATGGGGTGTAGGAAGCAATGAAGATGTTTTCTTAGGAGGTGGTGGATGTAGTGCTTTTGGTACCCACATAGACTTAGTATGTTTATGACTTTTATTTTGCTTGTGGGTTTTAGGAATTTGAGATTTTTGAATGGAATGTGCATTTTGGATGGGAGGGGAAGGTTGGGATTTTTGTGATGTGGATGCCTCATTTGACTTGATTTCTTTTTTCTTAGGGACCCAAACCATTTCGTTTTTAGACTTTTATTTTAGAGGTATGGGCCTATATAGCCTTTTAGATGTACTTGGCTTTGATATTTTGCAATTGTATGCTAAGGCATTAGGACCTTTAAATTTTTTGACTTTATGTGTAGATGCATCCAAATTTTTATTTTGAAATCCCTTGGGTTTGGTGGAATGAGTGGAAGCTTTATGTTTAGACAATGTGTGCATTGATTGGTCATGATTCAGATGTTTAGAGGATTTATAGGTAGATGGGTAAGAGGATTGGATGATGGGGATATTAGGTGTTGGGAGTAATGGTGGTAAAGTGGATGGAGGGATATTAGGAGTTGGAAGTAATGGTGGAAAAGTGGATGGTGGAAGGTGTATGGTCACATGCTTTTGACATTTGTAGGATGATGGAGGGGGGATGGAAACATATGTTTTAGGTGTATGATAGGCTTCATGATGGAAAGTGGACTTAGGATGCATGGAGGAAATACCAACATATTTAGGTTGTTGTCCTTGGGCGTATGTCCAAGGCCATAAGAGCGTGGAGGGACTTTGACATGGATGGGCTCTAAAATACCTTGTTCATGAAGGTCTAGACCTTTACCTTGGTGGTTCATGTTTTGGAGTGTGCAATGGACAATGGGACTAGGTGTAGGTTGAATACTAGACACAAGTTGCTTATTGGATGGAGAAAATGAAGCAAGGAAAGATAATGGTTGTTGTTGTTCTAAGGAGGAACATTCATGAATGAGGGTGGAAAGACCAAGTGGATATGATGGAGGACTTTCAATGGGGTCGATAGTGGGTGATGGAGGATCATTAGGATCTTGATTAGCATTGTGTTCACTTAGATCTAAGGTATTTGTTTGATCTTCTATGTGTGCATCAGAGGCACTTGTATCATCATGGGAAGTGGATGTTTATGTATCATGGATGGGTGAGGTGGCAAGCTCTTGACCATGGAATGCATAAAGTTGGCTAAGGGGATCATCATGGTATTCTTGATCATAAAAGGGGTCTTGATCAAAGATGGAAGATTGATCATGAATAGTATTAGGTATGTTATGAATGGAATCATTAGGAGGATGTTGATCTTTATGTGGATGAGGGGGTAATGTTTCCTCATGTTTAGGATTGTTCTCTTGACATACCTCATGAATTATTTGAATGGAGGTGGAAGGGGATTTCTCATGGAGAGACTTGTCATGTTCTTGATGTTCAACAACATAGGAGCATGATAAAGGGTAACTTGGACTTACGAAGGGAGACTCTTGAATTGGCTCAAGGGGTTGTGGATGACATGGTTGGATTGAAGGAATTGGCATGATGTTTGAGGACTCTTTTGTATGTTCAAGTATATGTGTTGAATGACATGGCAACAATTGATTCCTTGCTTGTAGCCCTTGGGTCACATCCTTTGGAGGTGTAGGGGTGGAAGGTGTTGGCTTATGATTTTGATTTGGATTGGATGATGGTATGATAAAGTTATAGGGTGCATGTGCTAGATTGGTATTCCCCTTGTCAATGGTTGCATTAGAACATGATGAAGTTTGACCATGTTGGAAGGTAGAATTTAAAGTCACATGTGTTTGTTGTGATGTGGCTTGATAGGTTGATGTGGCATTGACATACGAAGAAGTGGATGGATTAGATTGGTACGAGGTGGAAGGGGATGACACATAAGGTTGAGGTGGAATGGGTTGATAATAAATGGATAGGGGATGATGTTGTGGTTTTTGGATTTGACAAGTGGCCATGAATTGATTGGCTTGAGCTTGGAGGTGTTGGGTTTGAGGTGATTTAATTTGTTGAAAATATTGGAAGAGGGTTTGAAGGCTTTGTATGGTTTGGTGGTCTAGGGGTTGGGATATTTGGTGAAGTGTTTGAAGGAGGTTTTGAAGTTGGGATGCTAGGACTTTGTTTTTTAATGTGGGAATGGTGTCACACATGTGTGTAAGCTCTTGCACATCGATTTGTTCCTCAAAGTATGCAACATAGTTCATGTCATCATTAGAGGTGGTAGGAGGAGCCCCACGAAGTATGATTTTAGGTTTTGGTTTTGTTTCATTATTTTAACTAGGGAGAGGGCCTCATTGAATTATGATCTTGGGCTTAGGTTTTGTCTCATGATTTGGCCTAGAGGGATATCCCCCTTGGATTATGACTTTGGGCTTATGATTAGGATTGAGATTGTTTATGATTAGGACCATTTTGAAAAGTGGTGACTAGGACTAGGTTGGTGATGGTGATGATGTGGAATGATTAGCTTGGATGACTTGGATTGATTAGGATGAAATGGATAGGATGTGACTAAGAAGAGTGATTAGGATGAAAGTGATTGGATATGAATGTGTTGGAAGAATGTGTAGAGTGACTTGTATTTATGTGTTTGGTGTTTAGCTTGATTTGGCAATGTTTAAATGAATGATCACACATGTACACACATAAATCACTCACGTAAGACACATAAGCAAGTTTGAATTTTGAAATTTGAAGAATGTAATGATGATTATTAAACAAGCACACATGGAAGACACATCAACAAACCCTATGACTAGTCAAGTGGGGTATGGCCAATTAGGTCTCAAGCTAGTTTGCACAAGGTTGACTAAGGAATGATTTGGAAGAAAAATCCTGCCACACAGCTAGGATAAAGGGGTAACCCACCCTTCACCTTCACTTCCAAAAGGTATAAGTTCTTTGGGTCTTAGCCAAGAGTGACACGATTTTAACTCTCAAACAAGTGTGTCTTTCGATTCACACTTTGATTGAGGTCATCCCCAGGGGTGATGAAATCCCCTAGCAGGCCTCCTATGAAGGGTTCAAATGATAAAATCAAACCAAGTGGGGTGTTTGTGATCACACACACACTTGATTCACACTTACAGTTGTTAATTAACCCTTTAGAAAATTGAAATGTTTATAAAATAGTTCAAGCACTTGTTCTTTTTAACCCCAAATCAAGATGTGTAGGAAGACACTGGTTAGTTTTAGACCCGATGTTTGATATGTGATTGAAGAAAAAATTCGTTTTAAGCCAATTTCAATGATGTGATCAAACAAGATTTGATTTTATGCCCCAAATTGAAATGTATGACAAACAAGATTAATGAGATGAAGGATGAAACAAGTGCACCTGGTTGTTTTTTCTTTCCAAATTGATTTTGTGACTAATCCAAATGCTTTTCGAGCTCCGTATGATTCACCGACAAGTTAGCAAGACAAAAAAAAAAAATTACAAATGTGCTAGAACAAAAGTCATATGCACTGAAGAATATGTGAGAATTTGAAAAATTTAACTCTATAAAAGTTGATAAACACCTACACCATTGGATAACTTATGAAATTCTACCCCATTTAAAAAAAAAAGCTCTAAAAAAGACCAAAATATGACCAAGATATGGCCATTTTAAGATTTACTATAAAAGTGCTAAAACAGAGGCCATATGCGCTAAAACAGTGCCTCGTATGTGCTAAAACAGTGCCAGATGTGCCAAAATAGTGCCAAATGCACTAAAATAGTGCCATATGCACTGCAGAAAACCTTAAATGCGCTAAAATAACTCCTAAATGTGCTATTTTTTTTTTTTACAAAATTTTTAATGAAATGGACTGAGTATATATGCCATTCTATTCCTTATAAGCATCGTTCTGTTCCCTAAATGCACTGGAACAGCTCTTGAATGTGCCGAAAGACCTGCCAAAGCCCTGAAAGAAACCCTGGATGCGCTACAAAAAACTATGGATGCGCTACAGAAATCCACAGATGTGCTAAAACGAGAATTTTCGTCAGAAAGTCGAATTCCAGAATGTAAAACCTATCAAAAAACCTGCAAGTAGATGTTAAAAATGGGGCAAGGCCCCATGGTGGGTGCAAAAATGTAGATAGGGAAAAATTAGTAGGTTTAATGTGTTGAAAACAATAAACTAATTAAATCCTATCAAGCACCATGAAGCACAAACTAGAATGAAAATGCAAATAAACAAAGGACATTGAAACCAATTTTCAAACTAGACTTGATTGACCTCCATGGCTCTTCTCCAACTACATGAGAATGCGAGATTTTGAAGGTTGATTGTTGAAGGAATGTTGGTTGCTCAATTATGTAGCATAACGATGCGACGAAGGTGATAGATGAAGATGGACAGAAGATTAAAGACTAATTTTGATAGAGTGAGGATGCTAGATGAAGATTCAATGCAAATGGCCTATGAAAGGTTAGATTTATAGAGTTTCGGTGTGGACAAAGATAAGATTTGATAAGATTGGATAAGGATTTGATTTTTTGTTTTATTTGATCAAGGAGGAAATAAAACAAGATAAGATAAGATGTGAAAAGATAGAAAGATTTTGATTCTCTTTTAAATGAGATAAAACAAGACAAGATAAGATGTGAAAAAATAGAAATATTTTGATTCTCTTTTAAAGGAAATAAATCTTGAAAAAGATGAGAAGGATAATTGATGAATTATCTTTCAATTTTGGAAAGAAAGCGAGAATATCCTTTTTAAGATTTTATTAATTAATTAAATATTTGATTTATTTAATTAATGTTGAATTTATGATTTCATCAATTAAATAATAAAAATTATTTAATTAACATTAGAAGAATTAATAGAAATGATTTAATTAATTAAATAATATAAATTATTTAATTAACATTAGAGGAATGGATGGATTAATGGATAGGAAGGGAATAAATGAAATTAGTCAAATAAATAAGATTTATTTAACTAATTAGATGATGACATGGGTACCTAGGGCAAAACATACTACACGATGTCTAAATGATGCAATGTTGTGACAAGGTATCGTAAGAGGACATTTTTTTGTGCCTACACCAGTCTCTTAATACACTTTTTGCCAACGAACGAGGCAAATGAGGTTGCTTACCTCCTACTCTTCAGGCTCTGCCAGTCCTAGGTGGGTATATTTGAATAACAGGGAATAATTAAAGTTTGGATATGGTTCCTAAATTGGGAAATCTACTCACTATGGCACATGAGGGTGTAGTAAATGCAGAGCTTGATGGCTAATTCCTATTGAGAGAACTTGAAAATTCAAGAGTGTTAGTTGTATTTTGTATATAATATCCTAAATATAACCAGTGCCTACTCCTATTGGGTGAATGGAGTGAATGAGTGGACGGTGATTATGGAGACAAATTTGTAGGATAAGTAAACCTATTATTCAACTTAACTCAAACTATTTGGCACTTGAAATGTTTGCGCCTTGTGCAAACATGCAAGATTGTTTATTACAATGTTCTTCTTTAATAATCCCAGTGATATCCCATTGCTTTGCCAAAAAATGTATACTTGGACATTTTTATGCTCATTTGAGTCTTTCTTATGGACTTTGGCTTGATTTTGCCTACATTTAATGTTGTGAATCAATAAGAATCCTATGATGTCTTGTAAAAGTGTTGTGAAGTGTTGTAACCCACTTTCACACTTTTCTAGGACCTTTTTATTATAATTCACCTAAATAACCCCTTTTTATCACTTACCAAGTCTTATTTGAAAGTGTTGTAAAATGTTGTAACAAACTCATTCTTTTCTAGGCTTGTCATCACTATTTTGACCCTTTCTTATGCTTAAATGTCCCCTTAATGCACTTTCTGGCCCTACTTAAGTGTGTTTCAGAGAATAATCTTGTTAAACATCATTAAATACTCTTTAATTCCTGACACCCAATAAAATTGCCCTGGTGGGACCAAGTTTCCACCTAGGGTGACTTAGTCCCATTGGGCACATAAATCAAAATTATTTTAATGTTCTGGTGGGATTTTATTCTCTTAACCTTGAGGTCGGCCTGTGATGTGTTAGTTTTGGGAAATATTGTAAAATCAAGTATAAATAAAGGGTTTTCCCCTAATTTTGCATCTTCTAATTCTCCATTCATCTAATAATTCAATCTCAAGCAATCCATTCATTTCCAAGCAATTATCAAGTATTATAGGCATCATCAAGTCTTCATTGGAACATCTACTTGCATATCTTCAGATTTCTACATCAAGGGTTTGGTGAGTTGTGACATTGCATGCTATTCATTCATCATTCTCTCTTTATTTCATTTCATTTTCAAGGGTTGGATTGCCAAATTGGGGTTTGACCAAGGCAAACCCCTATTCCCTAACCCTTAATCCTTTTTCCCCTCTTTGCATGTGTGTTTTGTAGGTCTTGTATGCAAATTTATCAAAGAGAAAGGTGTTAAAAGTAGTCAACAATCCATCAAATTCATTCAAGTCAACAAAATCCCTAAGTGAAGCTTGGAGACCCTTTTTAGCCTAATTTCTGCAGAATTAGAACCAAACACCTATCAAGAAGAAAAGTGCAAACCGAGAGGTACAGGTTCCTATCTCAAAATTATTGAAAGCTGAAGGTGGACTAAGTCACCATCAGTGGTGAATTAGTCCCACTTCCAAGACTAAAAAGTGATTTCTACATTTTTGGATACCCATTTGGCTGAAACCTGTTTCAATATAATTTCCTTGAAAGAGGACTAAGTCGCCCAACTTGGCGTAAGTGTCCCAATTGGCTTAAAAAATATATTCTATAAGATTCTAGAGCTTGTTTGCATTGCATTCCAGTTTCCAGGTGCACCTCTCCAGTTTTGTTCATTTCTGTTATTGTTTACTTGCATTCTTAGGTCATTTCTGCATATCACAATGTGTTTTCAAAAAACTTGCATTTCTTAGGTTTTGCATTAATAGTCAACATCATTTATAAAATTATTGAATTTTAGATATTGAATTTAGTCAGATTTCAATCATAGTAACATTAGTCTTGAGTGAATCCCTAAGATTTTGTGGGATACCTTTCTCCTTTTAGGTGAAAAAACCCTAGAAGTGCAAGAGAGAAGCCCCTACAAAAATTTGTGGTTCATTTTGGTGAACCTACATTTAGAACATCCTAGGAATAACTTGGATTGACATTGCCTTGCATTAGGTTTGTTTAAATTGCATCCTAGGGTTTTAAAATTGCATTAGTGAAAAGCTCATGTAGCTTACATTTTTGCATTGCATTTCATTAAAAAAGTTAAAAATTCTACATTTTCATATTATACCTGCATCCGAAAACTTAAAAATCATAAAATTTCATTTAATTTTTTTGAAAAATTCTCAAAAAAATCACTGTTGGGACTAATTCGCCACACTGGGTGACTTAGTCCTCTTGAACCTTTTGCACTGCAATTTTTTTTATCATTTTTAGAGCATTTTCTACATTTCTGTTTTTTGTTATTGCATTTTGTTATAGTACATCCAGATTTCTTGTTTTATTCCATTTCTTGCACTTAGTTTACTTTCATTCATTTGCATCATAGCTATGTGTTTTAATAAGTTTTGGATATCATTAAAATCCTTAGTTGACATGTTAAGCTGTGCCTTTGGAACCGATCCTAATGACCTTGAGCTTCCTCATGCTCCTTCAACTCCTCATGAATGTCTTCCTCATGATGTTGACATCATTGAAGAAGATGATGACAACATGAATAAGCTCCTTAATGAATTCCTTGACAACGTCGAAGCCAATAAATCCTTTTATCCATCCATGAAACAACAAGACCTTCCTACAGTATCACCTCCTGATATGTTTGGTTACTTACATCCTAAAACAAATGAAGGACCTAAGTTCCCTCCATCAAGTGAACCTAGTTCTTCTAAACATGCAACCCCTCAATCAATCTATGATAACAAAGTCACTATACTCCAATCAACCTTGAAGAAACCTATGACAAAGGTTTTACCATCTTGAGAAAACAAATATGTGACACAACACTAACTCATTTGACTGCAAAATTCGACGAAAATGTCTTACAAAATATGTATAATTTGATGTATCATCGGGTGCTTGTAAAATTTGATGTGTAATTTTCAATTTTTTGAAAGTTTATCCTCGACATTCGTCAAAATTTTGACGAATCTGGGTTTCATCGACATTTCGACTATCAGTTTCGTCAAAATTTTGACAAACATGAAAAATAGAAAAAAATCAAATTGTGGCCAACATAAAGAAAAGTGAGTTCGCCGATTTATTGCGACAGTGTTTTGCTCTACTTGAGACAGTTTGTGGAGAACTAAGGATGATTTAATTCAAGAAGATATCGCCAGGTTGAGGGTAGTCATTGTCTTTTTGCAGAATTTGGTTGTGAAGTCAAATTTGTAGTTCTAGGTTTGAAAATCATATTTTAAAGCAACATCTCATCATATTTCAGTTTTAGAGGTTTAGGGTTTTGAGAATTTCATGTCCAAATTTTGTTGTGTGGAATCACCATAAGATCACAACCAAGGAACAAATTCTTGTGATTGTAATTATGTGATCCATAACTCTATTGGTCATGTGGCACAGTTGTGCTATAACAAATATAGGATTCATTCATGTGTGACCCAAGTTTAATGTGGCTATGTTGTGATAGAAATGGAGGCACTCATATAATGTAGTTAATCTAGGTTGTATAATGTAGGTGTCAATCATCATTGGGTGCATTCAGGTTGTCTCAAGTTTAAAAGTTAGGATGTAATTATAGCATGATCGAAGAGTGATTACCTCTTGTTGCAATAAAGAGCCTATAACTCTGGTTGATATGCAGAGTGGTTGTGTTATATCAATTATGTAGTGCATTCAAGCACAACCCATGTTTAATGGGCTATTCTAGAGAGTGATCAAGATTTTCTAAACCTTATGAATGTTACTTAAAAGTGTATACCTTAAACTACAAACCAAGTTTGTTACATACTTGAATGCAATCTTGGGTTACCACAAACTATAATAATGTGATCTGCTAATAAGCATTATGGAAAGTATGAAAGCAAGACCCATGCTATATAGGATACATTTCCCCGACTAGGTTTACATACCTTAATGATCAAACACAAGCTTCCCACACACTCTAAGATACAATCCAAGATCATACCACAACTTTGTCAAGACAACTAATTTTCTGACCCAAGATTTAAGGTTGTTTTTTAATACCAACAGAAGCATTGGTAAGAGCATGATTAGGGTACAAACCCTAGGCCTCCGTAGAAACATAAATAATAAATCTAGCGGATTAGTGAGGTTGCAATACCAGAAAGATTGAGACATTGTAGCTAATAACAAAATCTTGCAATTTAAAGATTGTAGCCAATAACAAGCACACTATGTAGCTTAGTGACATTTGTAAATACAATATACGGTAAGAAGAATGGCAGTCACTTGAGATGTGACAGTCAAAAAGAGGTTGAGCAGTGACAAGATAATAAAGATCAAACCTTGCATAGTAAAGTGGAGATTTTAACAATGAGTTTCCTTACCCCCTTGCTGACCTTAAGGGTTTTTCAAATGGTTTTGGTAGTGTTAGACAAGGAAAATGCAATCAAGGAATGACTGTCCAAATGAAGTAACAATGGTAATCATAGGTTCAATGTTTCTTCTTAGCCATTAATGTATAATGGAGGTAGTGGATTGCATGTTTGAGCAGTGTTTTGAGACTCATCAAAGATGGTAGAATAGTGAATAATACCTTGTGGACTGTGAAGTAGTGTCAATAAGGTTGAAGGATCTTAAGATCTACAATACCATGAAACAATGAGTCCCCTATAGTAAGTAAGGGCAGTCTATAGGGCATAGTTTGATTTTATAGAAGGATGCTCATGAAAGGAATCTTCAAGTGATAGTGAGTGAGCTGTTTGAGATTGCAGCTGAGGGTGCAATACCCAGTCTTAAAGGAACTTAGCAAAGCGGTAAATGTGCAAGAAAATCAAATCGTACACAACAAAAAATTCACAATGTTATCTTGCATAATGCCTTGAGTTTGAAGACAAAAATATCATTGTATCTTGATGAAAGTGGTGACTTTAATGGTCAATCACTGACAACCATGATTTTAAAACATGCTATTGTGCATATGGAGGCAACATTTTAAGCAAGACAATGAGTGGTGGGTTGGAACAATGGCAGGTATGAAGGACTTGCTTTATATGCATACTATGTAGTCTAGCTTAAGACACCGTTCTTAGAAGAGATTGAAGGTGGATTATGGAACTCAAGGGTTACCATGAAAAGGATTAAAGCAAAGACTGAGATCTATTTAAAAGCCATGGTCATGAAGATATTAAAGATGCCACATACAAAACCCTAGTAGCTAGAGTAATGAATACAGTGCCAAAGAGGATAGTGAGCTAGGGCAGATTTAGGAGATCTCCACATTATCTAATTATAGGGAAACACATCATTTATTTATTTTTTTAATTAAAAGAAATCATTCTAAACCCTATATAGGATACTTTGATACTTCAAAAGCCTCTGAAGGAATTTGAGATTATGCAAATATATGTCAAGTAAATACCTAGATTACAAATAGTAGCGGGAACAATGTAAGATTTGTTGAGCACAGCAGGAATGAGATAAGCAACAATGAATCCTATGCCTTCTTTCACGCACATCTCCTCATCATTCTCTATCATTCTTTACAGAAACACTTCTCCATTTTGGCGGTCTATGCTTGAAAATAATGTTTTGACGAAGGTTTTAGAGTATATTTATTAAAATGAAAACTCCATTCAGGTGGGCTACGCTTAAAAATAAGATTTTGACAAAAGTTTTAGGGTATGTTTATTAAAGTTTTAGAGTATTTTGGCAGGCTATATTCTTGATTCCTTAAATGATTTATTCAAATGGATTGCGACTAAATAAATGACTAACTATTTAGTCATTTTTATTTGTGTGACTAAATAATTTTTAATCAACGAACAAACTAGTAATTTATTTACTCATTTATAGCTGAGTTGCAAAAAATGAGCAGAATTTAGTCATTTTTAGTTGTTGTGACTAAAAGTTTTAGTCACCTAGTCATTTATTTGCCAAATTCTACTAGTGTGTGCTTCCTTGTGTGATTAGGGCTCTCTCAATGTTGAGGGCCTTAGGGATAAGCTTGTCATAAGAAGTGACACATTGCATCTTTAACTAAAAGGATAAATCCGTATTGACATTAGCAATGATGATTCTGACTTGTTGCTCCTTAGGAATGGGTCACTTGATTTTACTAGCTTCGCTACCTCCATCATTGTAGGAAGTTTGCGATCAAGTTCAATATTCTGATTTTAGAGTCTAACGGTTGGAAATAATAGTAAAATCAGAATTTAATAATTTTTGGAATTAGCATTTTAAAGTGTTTTTTGGGGTCATTAACTTCAGACTATCTTCTCTTTTCCAGGGGTGGTTGCATGCCAAATTTTTTTGGTGTAAAATATCAGAATTATTAGATTTTGTTACCTATCTATGAATAAAAATTATTGGAGTGTGAATTTGATATTTTTTGAAGATCTAAATAGTCAAGCTTGGTAAAGAAAAATCATGTTAGATAATATTAGTTGAAAAAAAAATGAAGAGACACTTGATAAATTGTGGGCTAGATTGAAAAGAAAGGGTGATGGGAAATGTTATTGTCCTTGCAATAATTGCAATGGTTTAAAGACGAGACGAATTTTAATCACAACAGCCGAGAAACATTGTAGGCAGCATGGTCACATTGAAGGGGGGCATGATTATCATCCATTTGGTAAGTTGTTCATTATATGTGTTTATATTGATTGAATTTGTAAATGTTTATATCGTTTTAACATTTTTTTTTTTTATATATATATAATCACTAGATCATGATCATGGTTTATTTGTGTCTATCATTATTATAAAGGTGGGGCACCCTAGGTTAGATGATATGGATTATCACGGTCTGGAGAATGTGGTTTTGCAAGCAGACGAACATGGAGCTATGAATATCAAAGTTGAAGTTAATGATCCTATGGAAGAAGATGATCATGCGCTAGAAAATACAGTTGAAGATGATGGTACAAATACATTGATCCATGGCACATTTAGTGGTAGAGATAATCATGATGATCGAGATGACTTTGATGATGTTCATGATTTACCTATACTTGAGAAGGCATACAAGCCCCTTTATGAAGGCTCCCAAACAACTCTTCTCTCTGCTGTATTGTTGTTGTTGAACTTGAAGGTTATGAATGGTTTATCAAACATAGCAATCTCATGGATGTTAAGGTATGTTATATATGCCATCTTTTTTCATCTATTTTAATTGTTGTTAGTTCATCACTAGTAAATAAAGGATGGAATATGTATCATTAATATTCTTTATATTAACAAATTATTTTTTGTTGTAGATTGATTGGTGAATTTTTGTTACCACCATCAAATATTTTATCTCACTCATACCGAGATTTATCTGTCATTATGAAAGATATCAGAATGGAGTATCAAGCAATAGATGCATGTCCCAATGATCATATTATATATCATAAACAACAAGAATTTGCAACAGAATGCCCGTAATGTCATATCAATAGATATCAAACAAATCAACTAACAAAAAAGGTGCCTCGCAAGGTTTTTCGTTATATTCCCATTATTCTATGTATGCAACGATTCTTTAGGTGTGAAAGCTTAGTGTAATTTATGGATTACCATGCAAGGAATAGAAGTGGAGATGACATTCTTCGAATGCCTGCAGATGGTTCTGCATTTAGGGACATGGAGGAAAAATGGCCACACTTTAAAGAAAACCCTCGTAATCTCAGGTTTTCATTGGGAGCGGATGGTGTCAATCCATTTGGAGAGCTGAGATTTATTTACTCGATGTGGCTTGTTTTTGTTATCAACAATAACATTCCTCCATGGATGTTAATAAAGAGGGAGCACATAATGTTGTCAATGATTATTCTAGGTATTTGTTTACATCAATTTTATTTAATGTAGTAGCATCTCATTTGTCTTATTTGTTGCATAATGACTTATATTTTTTTCATTCAATAGTCATGTACATTAATTTATATATATTGCAGTAAAATGGTTATAATAATTATGTAATGTTTATGTTCATTCAACTAGGTATACCAAGTTAAAGATATGAATGTATATATCGAGCTTCTTATTGACGAGTTACTAAATTTATGGAATGGTGCCACTATGTATGACGTCTCTAGACCAATAGGACAAAGACAATTTCAATTCCATGCAATTCTTGTATGGACAATTCATGATGCCCCAGGGCTAACACATTTTTGTGGTATGTTATAACGTTCAACTTCACTTTAACAATATTTAATTTGATGAAGTAGATATCATGCATGTTTTTAAAATAATCTATTCATTATATATAATTATAAAAAATGACATATTTAATCCAATTATATATGATCTTGCAGGTCTTCAAACAAAGGGAAAATTTGCATGTCTAATTTGTGGTCCAAAGATGAAATCTCGTCATTCAACAAGTTTAGGAAAGCAGGTGTTTGATGAGTATAGTTACTTCCTCCATAGAAATCATAAGTATCAAACTACTGAAAAACATCTTTTCAATGGGAAATAGGAGACTACATCAAAACCACGAAGAATGTCACACTTGCCTATGGAAGTTGGAATATAATAGAATTAATCGTCAAGGTTATACATTAGATCAAATTGTTTATCTATCATATATGATATATTTTAAATTTATATTTTTATATTGTGTTGTGTTTACTCATGTTGTAATTGACAATAATTGTCATTGTTAATTTGTTTAACTTATATGCTTCATGAAGGTCGTGAAGGCATTAATGGTCAGCTTCCACAGGGACTGAAAAATTATCCCAAACAATTTAGTAGGTTGCCCTACTATGAGCAGCTACATTGTGCATTTGATACAATGCATATCGGAAAGAATATAACAAAAGCGTTATGGAAAATATTGGATGGAAGGCATGACAAAGAAAAATTGTCAAAATTTGTAGTGACATTCAGGCCAATCATGCAATGAAAAATGTCATTCAATTAAATAGCGATGGAGACCAAATTAATATAAGTGCCCTTCCTTGGTTATTAACAGAGTAGCAAAGCAATGCTATAAAAGAAGTCATACGAAAAATTTGATTTCCCACAGGATTTGCTACAAACATAAACAATATAATAACAAAGAAAGGTGAATTTGGGTCAGGGATGAAGACATATGATTCGCATACCTTCATTAAGGTAATTATTCTGGTATATTATATACACTTGTATATTGCATGTACTTTTCAGTGTATTGTGTTTACTACTTTTGGAAAAATAATGAAAAGATCATTTTATAATTGTTGCAATACATTCTACCTCTATCTCTCCCAGACAACTTTGACAACAATGTCAAGCAAGTTATATATGATCTTGGAAACTACATGAGGTAAGTAGAGATATTTGTTCAATTCATTTTATACTTCTTATAATTGCCATTTTTTTACTTGTTTTGTAATATACTATATATTTTTGTTAAATCTCATTAATATATTTGAGCCTTGAATCACTTGTAGATGGATGCCATCTAAAGAAATCCATAAAGAAGATATAAATTATTGGAAGAGAAAAATTCCTCATCTAATGTGTGAAATGAAAAAGTGTCTATCTTTGACATTTTTCAATGCACAAGAACACTACCTCACACACCAAGTTGAGGAGATTGAATTGTGTGGACCTGTACAAACAAGGTCAATGTGGATGGTTGAGAGGCACTTGAAATTTTTGAAGGCTTTGGTTAGACAAAGAGCACATCCTAAGGGTTCTATGGTGGAGGGATATATGGTATACCAGACCATGGTGTACATTAGTGAATATCTTTCTAAGTTTGCAGCAAAGATCCATGTAGATCGCATTTGGGATCCCAACTCAATTAACAAATTCAAAGGGGAGTACTTGATGGGGAAAGGTAGATTGTGGAAAGTGAGAGGTAATTATAAGATGGTCATGGAGATTAATTGGAATACATTTTACATATGGTTTTTATGTATATTGTACTTATTTAATTTTTAATCTTCAATATACATCAATTATAAATTAAGGTCGTATACTATGGTATTTAACTAATTATACATCGTTTGTGAATTTCAATTTTTTTTGATATAGTTAGTCGAGAGTGGGATGCACTAAATTTGTACATCGCAAACAATCTGGATTGGATGATGGTATGGATTGAATGATGTCAACAATTTGGTCACGCATTAACATGGGAAGGTGTGGCTTCATTGGTTAAAGAAGCTCATTGTAATGGAGATTCCAATGTTACACAAAGGGAAATTGATTTAGCATATGGTTGAAGAGATAAATAGGTACGTATAAATATATTAATAACCCATATTATTTAATTATTTTCAATTATATTGATGTATATATATGTTGAGATTGTTTTCTTTGCATACATTCGGCCAAGAATAAATATGTTTATCAATTGACAATATTGCAATAATTTTTACATGTTTGACATATTGCAGGTGAAACACCACAAGGCTATGTGGTGCAATGGTCATAAATTTCGAATCAAAATGTTGGATGACATGAAGAAAACTTGTGATTCTGGAATAACTACAGTCTTTCAGGTGACTAATGTTTCATCTAGAAGCGACATACATCTAGAAGTCTCAGAAAATCAATACTATGGGATTTTGGATGATATACTTGAGTGTGAATTTAAGTCCCATAGATTAATTCTTTTCGTCATCCTATGGTACAAGATACGATTGAATGAAAATGATCCTGAGAGAACTGTTATTCAACATGATAATGGATTTACCATGGTTAATACAAGGTCGATCGAGTGAGCTGGAAATGAGCCCTATGTTCTTCCAAGCCAATGTGAGTAGGTATTTTACTCAGAGGTTCCAGGTAAACCGGGTTGGTCATTTATTGTTAGACATAATCCAAGAGGAAGGCCAGTAAAGTATATTGTGGTGGAAGAAGAAGATACCAAAGAACTAGAAGATGATGTAGATGATGATCAAGATCAATAGTTAGTTGCTGATGTCCCTGACAAAGATGTCGAAGAGGAGGAACTAGATCATGATGATGTAGGAGTTAATATTCATGAAGATGATATCCATGTGGATGATGACATTATCAAAACTGATATCAATGATGATTATGATGATATGACCAATCCTTACAATGTCAAATCTAGATCGGATGATACAGACAAAGAGTTGGATGAAGAAGATCAATGACATTGAAATGTATGAGTTATGCAATTATATTATCTATTTGATATTAATTTCTTGATAGAATTATATTTGACTTATGTGGTTACATAATTAATTCATGATGTTTTTAATTTTTATGCCATTACATAATTAATTTAATGATGAACTTTTTAATGTTTGAAAGGTCAAAAAATTAAAACATTTCAATAGTGATGTTAACAACCTTGAAATTAGTGTGTTTTATGTTTCATGTGATCATAAAAGATTAAAAAGTTAGTTGTAGAGGTGGTTATTTAGTGGTTGACATTTAAATGCATTTAAAAGGCATAAAGTGATCATTGTAATGGTTGTTGATGGTTGAGGATTTAAAATACAAGCTCTTGACATTCAAAAATCTATGTTTTTCTTCAAAATTTCTATATTTTTCCTATTATGCAGCACTGTACGGTCACATGCAGCCATATTTTGATGAGAAATCAATTCCAAGTCATGAAGATATGTGTTAGCTTTGATTTGAGGGCTTAAGGCATTGATTTGAGTTAGAAAGCTTCATTTCTTTGCATACAGCCTGGTTACGCTATTTTGGAGGGTTTTGTAGTCCAAACATGATATAAAGGGGCTCTTACACTTTTTGTGATTATTGTAGCTTGTGTAAGAGGCCCCATGGATAATGTTGTAATTGTAGGATGCATGAATATGGCGTAGGATGAGAAATAAAGAAGGTATAGCTGTTGTCCTCAAGAGTTTTGTGAAGAAAAGCATGTGAAATGAGAGGTACTTTCTGGCCCGATGCTTGTTTGCTCCTTCATTTTCTATAAGAAGGATTTCAAGGCCAGAAGTACGAGTTAGCAAGTTAGATAATTTTTGGTCGAGTCTAGGTGAAGTTGCAGAGCAAATTGTAAAGTTTGATGGTTTTAGAGAGAAATACAATTTAGGTTCTAAGTTATTCTTGTAATCAGTTTTGAATTCATGGGGATTTAATGTTGTATAACAGTACTAGCATTTGAGTTGAAATGATAAATTCAAACTCATGCCTCTCCACTGTACATGAATATCTAAATTTTGAAGAAGATAATCAAGGTTTGTCTCGTTCATCTCACTCTTGTGGTGTGTATGATTTCTATTTTGGCTTTAATTCAAGGAATTAATTAAAATGCTTGAATGGGATTGTAGGTGGATATGTTCTGTATAAGGATTTGATAAGTAGTATTGGGTTAGAATACATGTTGATGAAATTGTAAAGCAATGTTCTCAAGGATCTTATATGTTATGTGTTAAATCTGTCATAAACCATTAGATGTTTATGAATTTGACTCCCTCAATGGATATATGACACTTATGTAAGTTGTACTAATTTGTATGGTTCAGTATTTTGTTTGTCTTTACCTAGCACTTGCTACAAATTGAAAATTGTTGGAAAATGTGCCTCAATCTCACAGGCTAAAACCTCTGAGAAAGCATGGTCGCTGTGACATTCATGTTTTCTGGCCGACTGGAAGTTTAGTAACCTTGCATTTTGCTCATGTTGTTGAGACTTTGCTTCTATCTTGCCGACTGATGACGTCGTTGTGACTTGTGGCCTTCGTTGTAACCTTCTACCGAGTGGAGACCTCTAGCTGATGGTTTGGTCTAGCGGATGTCAGGGAGACTCATGGCGACTAGATCATCGGGGTAACTCATATGTGTCAGAATGATGTCTCGGCGACGATAGGAAGTCTTGCTGATATCGACATCACTTGCTCCTATCGGCATGTAGTCTTGGCGATTGGGAGATCTCTCGCTCAATGGAGTCATTGGTATGACTTGAAGGCTTTGCTATGAAGTCTTGGCAATGGGCATTTGTCTCACTGATGGTGTGGGATGTGTTCGACATGACTCCTGGTGAAAGATAGGCTCGGGGTAACCTGGAGACTTCGGCGTGAAGTCTTGGTGACAGGTGTTGGTCTTACCGACGGGGATGCAATTGAAGTCATCGGTGTAGCTCTCGGTGCCCGGTGAAAGGTCTTGGCG
Organism: Sequoia sempervirens; assembly: GCA_007258455.2. Classification (NCBI taxonomy): domain Eukaryota; kingdom Viridiplantae; phylum Streptophyta; class Pinopsida; order Cupressales; family Cupressaceae; genus Sequoia; species Sequoia sempervirens. The sequence continues at coordinate 122,954,315 of VDFB02270651.1, read as the reverse complement.
AAGTCAAATGTCTTGCCGACTCAACAAGACATGAGCGGTCGGTATGTGGTCTCGGTGAAAGACATAAGTCTTGCCGACTGGTGAATGCAGTGCTCGAGGTGACTTAAGACATCAGTATAAGGTCTTCGCGAAGACAATAAGTCTCGCCGACTCTTCAATGCTTCGATATGACATGAAGCGCTCGGTGTGATGTCTTGGCAAAAGACGATTGTCTCACTGAATGGAATACTCATGTCAGCATGACTTGAAGACTTCGGTATGAAGTCTTGGCGAACTGCGGGTGTCTTGCCGATGGAAAAGCTAGCATCGATATGACCTTTGAACTTTGGTATGACGTCTCATTGAATGGCGATTGTCTCGCCAATGAGAATGCTGAGGTCGATATGACTTGGAGTCGTAGGTGTAATGTCTGGGTGAAGAGCGATAGTCTTTCCAACTGATGAACTCTTTGGAATACCTTGTGAGCTTTGGCATGATGTCTTGGTGAGAGTGATAGGTCTTGCCGACTGTTTGACGGTTGTTGATAGAAGTGCAAAGGATATCAGTAGATTCGTTATGACTCATGGCGTTCGATATAACCTCTTGCCAACTATTGGAACCTATGCCGATATCGTCTATGAATCTGTTAAGCATCGGGGAGACACTTCTCATGTCTCACCGACATGCAAACTCAGTGGATTGTTCCTTGACCGTTTGACTACCTTTGTGGTGGCTCATGGACCAATTAGAGAAAGTGAAATTCAAACAGTTGGCAGTTGGATTTTTTACAGCAGTTGCGATGGAACTGAATGATCTGCAAGGAAAAATATACAAAGGAGTGGAAACATCTACGTTTCGATAAGGATGTTGAATTGGAGATTGCTATTGTGTGATCTTGAACCGATTCACAGAGGGCCTATTTAAGAACGAATGCATACACGTATGTATTGTGTGTTCTGAAGGAGCGGGCTGATAAGCCAAGCTGCTGAAGAGCTGAGAGCCAGAGAGAGAATGATAGATAGAAGACCGAGTGGCTAGCCAATAGGCCGAGGCCATGAGGTCGATGTAGAGGATTGAGAGGCAAAGTTAAGCTACTAGAATCTCTCGTGATCATGATTGCTTTGAGTGATCTCTTATGGATAGTTTTTCTACTAGTTGTATCCAGATGAACAAGATTTAATCTCTGAAAAGGCTAAGAGCCTAAAATTGTATTGTAACTTTCTGTTGCTGAATAATACAATGGCTCAAACTTTGGAGAGTGGGGTTTTTTATCCAAAAGGATTTTCCCCACATAAAATCTTTGTGTTATTTTTTCTGTAGTATCTTTCATTTGTGTTGTTGATTGCTGTTGAATTCACATATGTTTTTCTCAGAAGGATCAATGTGGGAAATAACTGTATCTATTTCTGCTTTAGGACATAGTTGAACATGTCTTTGAGGTAACCTAATCGAAATGAAAGTTACCGAAGGCACTATTGTATGGAGTTTTCACTAGATACGCTCCCTAGATTTCCTTACACAAATCAATGACTATTTTACACTATGGAATGTTTTGTAGTTATATCATGCTCCAAATAGTTGGATATTACTGATGAACAACCAATTCTATTGAGTATTATGCTATTATGTTGAGCTATTAAATGAGATTATCTGTTGTTGTTAATGTTGTTTAATTACGATAATGGTGTAGAGGTTGTAAACACATTAAGGGATCACCCTCCCGGGTCTTGGAGAGCCCAAAGGGTAGGAGGTCTTTAAAATCCTCGTCAGTTGGTCTAGGTCCTTTGAGATGCCCTTGATTGGAATTGGAAATTCCATGGGTAAATTAGAAGACCAACCTGGTTGTAGTAAAAGCAACCAACAGGTAGAGGGGAGAGAGATAGAGGGATTCAGTGAGAGAGAGATGGAGGGAGTGGGAGAGAGATAAAGGGTAGAGGGGAGGGAGATAAGAGTGAGTGTGAGAGAGAGAGACTTGAGAGAGGGAGAGGGGGTAGGAGGGTGATACTTGAGAGAGAGAGGGATGGAGGGAGAGAGTGGGAGAGAGATAGAGGGTAGAGGGTTTAAGGGTTTAGAGTTTAAGAGTTAATGGTTTAGGGTTTAGGGTTAAAGGTAGAGGGGAGAGAGACAGAGGGAGTGAGTGAGAGAGAGGGCTGAGAGAGGGAGGGGTAAGGAGGGAGAGTCTTGAGAGAGAGAGAGGGAGGAGTGGGAGAGAGATAGTGGGTAGAGGGGCGAGAGGTAGAGGGGTTTAAGGGTTTAGAGTTTAAAGGTAGAGGGGAGAGATGAGGGGAGTGAGTGAGAGGGAGACCGGAGAGGAGAGGGGTGGGAGGGAGGTCATGAGAGAGAGAGGGTGGGAGAGAGATAGAGGGTAGAGATTTAAGGATTTAAGAGAAGGGTAGAGGGCTAAGGGTAGATGGAGACTTAGGAGAGAGAGAGAGAGAGAGAGAGAGAGAGGGAGGAAGGGAGAGAGAGAGACACCAAGAGAGGGAGTGGTGCTAGGGACTAGAGACTTGAGAGAGAGAGGAGGAGGGAGATAGATAGAGGGAGAAAGGGTTAAGGTAGAGGAGACACATAGATGGTAAGGTGAGGAGATAGAGACCTTAGAGAGGGAGGGGTAGGAGAGAGAGACTTGAGAGAGAGAGAGGGTGGAGGTTTAAGGGTTAAGGGTTTAAGGTTTAGCTATTAAGAGAGGAGAGAGATAGAGAGAGGGTGAGAGAGAGACCTAAGAGAGGGAGAGAGAGAGAGAGTAGAGGGTAGAGGGTTTAAGGGTTTGGGGTTTAAGGGTTAAGGGTTAATGGTTTAGGGTTTAGGGTTATGGGTAGTGATGGAACTTCAAAGTTTTGTTCTCTGTGTTCTATTTTATCCTGCTTTGTGTCTCTAGTCATCTATGGTGTTTGGAAAAAGCCTAAGGATGTGGTTTTACCTTCGCCTTCATGTAAAACCATAGTGTTCATCTTACACCTTGGATGGGATCTATTTGGCTATTACTTTTTGGGAAGGTTTTAAAATGACTTAAGCCACATCGCTTTGTCTAGGCTCGGCCCTCTTTTGTTTTATCATTTTATTTCCTTCGCCTAACTTTATTTTTCTGAAGTCTTTTGTTGGTCTCGTGTTCCCTCGTTAAAACAAATTATGTCATTGTTTGTCGTCAGCCTAGTGATGTCCCCTTATTCCTATAGGGAGAGGGCCCAGTAGTCATGTAGGCTAACTTTCTCAGCATGTAGCAATTGAATGGAATATTGTAGAACCTTCATTTTTTTTGAAATGTAGACTAGTCTCTTATTTATCTATAACTAAGGTTTGGAGGTGCGACTCATCATGCAAATCACCACATCAGAAGATCTTTTGAGAAGTGTCTAAAATTTGAATTTTTAAAGGTTCGACCAAAACTTAATCATGGAACCCCCAATAGTTGAACCAAAAAAATATCATTTGTTGCTTGTACAATATGATATTTTTATTTAAATTAAAATTAATATACAACCTAAGTGGACCAAATACTTATTGATAACCATAAATCTTTGATATCTCTACCTTTTATATTCAACACATATGGACTAATAGTTGAATAGAAAAAATCTATTTGTTGTCATAAAAACAACACATAATTATTTAAAATACAACTTATATTGAACAAAAATGGACCAATAGTTGAACACTAAAACTTTTTAAAAATCCTTCACATTTAATGGGAAAATACATGTTATTTATTGTGCTCACCTTTTATATTTGTGATAGGACAAAATATTAATATAAAATTATCCAATGCTTGTACATTGCTACCCCAATTGTTGTACACATAAGAACAATATTTTTTCACTATGATAAAAATACTTGTTTAAATGAGTGTCTTATTTTATTAAATGAGCATTTTATTTTTTAAATGATATACTTATAGTGGAGAGTTGTGATATTTTATTTGAAACAAAAAAATACTTATTTCACTTCTTCATGAATGTATATATGTTTTTTTCATATAACATTTAGAGGTTCTCATGTGGCAAGTATGGGTCCATTTTTTTATCAACATTTGGTTTTTTCTTTATTTACATTTGGATTGTTTATTTACAATATATAGTATAAATATGTGGTAAGACTGGGTATTATAATCACGATTGAGTGCACCCTCTCCCCTAATAAATGTTTTTATTTTGCACCCTACACAACTACTGGGCCCTCTCCCCTAATAAATGTTTTTATTTTGCAAAGGGACAAGTTCGCACTGTAGATCAATTGTCGTGTGATCTCAGCCATTCCCTACCATCCCACGATGACCCCACCACACTATCTTTGTTGATCGATATCACGAGCGAGTGCCACGTGTCTCATCCGGTGAAGCTGAAGGAATGATAAATACTTTGATGCATCTTTAATACATTATGCCGCGGGTTACTAAAGCAGTTATAAGATGAATGTGTTTTAAATCAATGAAGATGTTATAATCTCGGTAGAAAGGTGCTCAATGGTTAATAACAAGGCTGGTGATTGTGTTGAACGAACATGATTGCCGATGATTAAGATCCACGGTTGCCTGCCATCACATGATCAAAAGTTGTGAGGTCTTTATTAATTGCGATATCATGGGCAGGCGCCACATGGATCTCCTTGGAAATGAGTAGTATGGTGGGCCCCTTATTGCCATGATGGAGACTATGTCAGTTTTCTTTGAAAGCAGCTGTCCGATGATCTCACCAAGGTGAAGGATTGACGGCTAATATTTGAATCTACATCAAATGCGATTAGAGTTGTTCGTGCAGTGTGAGTAAGCTTTAATGGCGGCCATGACATCTACTGCCATGGTTTGATCAAAATAAAGCAACTATTCTTTTGCTTTTGGTATCACAAAGCATTCAAAACATCTTAAATGGGGATTATCGATGGATATGTTCTGTATAAGGATTTGATATGTAGTATTGGGTTAGAATACATGTTGATGAAATTGTAAAGCAATGTTCTCAAGGATCTTATATGTTATGTGTTAAATCTATCATAAACCCTTAGATGTTTATGAATTTGACTCCCTCAATGGATATATGGCACTAATGTAAGTTGTACTAATTTATATGGTTCAATATTTGTTTGTCTTTACCTAGCGCTTGCTACAAATTGCAAATCAATGACTATTTTACACTGTGGAATGTGTTGTAGTTATCTCATGCTCCAAATAGTTGATATTACTAATGAACAACCAATTCTATTTAGTATTATGCTATTATGTTGAGCTATTAAATGAGATTGTCTATTGTTGTTAATGTTGTTTATGATAATGGTGCAAAGGTTGTAAACGCATTAAGGGATCACCCTCCTGGGTCTTACAGATCCCAAAGCATAGGAGGTCTTTCAAATCCTCGTCAGTTGGTCCAGGTCCTTCGAGCTACCCTTGATTGGAATTGGTAATTCCATAGGTAAATTAGAAGACCAACCTGGTTGCAGTAAAAAAAACCAACAGGTAGAGGGGAGAGAGATAGAAGGATTTAGTGAGAGAGATGGAGGGAGTGGGAGAGAGATAGAGGGTAGAGGGGAGGGAGATAAGAGTGAGTGAAAGAGAGAGAGACTTGAGAGAGGGAGAGGGGGTAGGAGGGTGAGACTTGAGAGAGAGAGGGAGGGAGGGAGGGAGGGAGTGGGAGAGAGATAGAGGGTAGAGGGTTTAAGGGTTTAGAGTTTAAGGGTTAACGGTTTAGGGTTTAGGGTTAAAGATAGAGGGTGTTGGTTTATGTTTTATACTGTAACCAGGTTGGTCTTCTAATGTACCTATGGGATTGCCAATTCCAATCAAGGGCAGCTCGAAGGACTTGGACCAATTGATGAGGACTTTAAAAAGCCTCCTACACTTTGGGCTCTGCAGGACTCGGGAGGGTGATCCCTTAATGTGTTTACAACCTTTGCACCAATATCATAAACAACATTAACACATAACAGATAATACCATTGAATAGCTCAACACAATAGGATAATATCGAATAAAATTGGCCATTCACCGATAATATCAACTATGTGGAGCATGAGATAACTACAACACAATCCATAGTAAAATATAGTCATTAATTTGCAATTTGTAGCAAGATCTAAGCAAAGACAAACAATTATTGAACTACACAGATAAGTACAACTTAGATTAGTGCCATATATCCATTGCAGGAGTCAAATTCATAAGCATCTAAAGGTTTATGAAATATTTAATACATAACATATAAGATCCCTGACAATATTGTATTACAATTTCATCAGTATGCATTCTCACCCAATACTACTTATCAAATCCTTATACAAAACATATCTGCCTATAATCCCATTCAAGCATTTTAATTAATTCATTGAATTAAAGCTAAAATAAGGATTATACACACCACAATAGTGAGATGAATGAAACAACCCTTAGTAATCTTATTCAAAATTCAGATATGCATGTACAGTGGAGAGACATGAGTTTGAATTTATCACTTCAACTCAAATGCTAGTACTATTATACAACATTAAATCCCCATGAATTCAAAACCGATTACAAAATAATTTAGAACCTAAATTGTATTTCTCTCTAAAACCATCGGACTTTACAATTTTCTTTGCAACTTCACCTAGACTCAACCAAAAATTATCTAACTTGCTAACCCGTACTTCTGGCCTTGAAATCCTTCTTATAGAAAATGAAGGAGCAAACAAGCATCAGGCCATAAAGTACACATGTCACTAGCTAGTTGGCACACCTGGTGATATTCCAAAAATTGTTACAACCATCACCTTGGAGAATATTCTTGTTCATCATGTCAGCTGAGAAAAGTTGATGCAACAACAAAAAACCACAAGAAACCTGCACCGAGAATGCCATCAAAGAAAAACTAGAGACCATTGTAACCACAACATCCAATTTACCACCTGTTAGTAGTCCATTCCTTTTACTCTTCCTTAGTCAAATATTTAGTTACCCATTTATGGTATTCTTCATCAGTCAAAAAATCAAAATTAATCACCTCATTCACCTTGGTATTATAAGGTGTGTATTTTACCGTTACCTAATTTGCATCTCTTTCAAAAGCTTCCAAAATGAGCAGGTACTAATGATTTTATCCATACAGCTCACCAACAAGTCATAATCTGACTCATCACAAATTAATTTAATTTTATCATTGATGACTTCACTTGCTTGATCCTACCACTGTTGGAGTGACCTGATTTTCCCTTGCTCATAAATTATATTTGGTAACAATGTGTTACCCCAATCATTAAAATTCTTCACCAATTCCCTGATCTTCCTACTCAAATCATCTGGTAGGGTCTAAAAACCTTGCAATGATTTAACCAACACTTGAGTAGGCTTTAATGATTGGGGCCTATTATTTGTATCAAACCTTGAAGCCTTATACATGACATCCAAATCACTGGCCCTAGGGATCCAATTTTCAATCAATGGTATCACTACTTCCTGATCCCTATCAATATTCTTTATTGCATCTAACAAAAAAGAATATAAAGAATGTATAGATATCAATTTACTATCAAAATTTTCATTTAAATGCCTCAAGACAGTAGTAACAATCTCCTTTTGCTTTGAAAGAGATCCCTCCTCACTTACCTTCAATGATGTTTGAAATTCATCAATTCTTTGCAAGAGCTGCTTCTTTGTAGGATCAATAGAGCACTCTGTTTCTTCATCAATTTGTTCTAAAGGAGGGGTGAGAGAAAGATTCTGACTGGGAGACCTTCGTGTGGAAAAAATTGGAGAAGTAGGAGGTACTGACCCTGCTGTGGAAGGTAATGTACTGGTCCCTGGAGCACTTGATGTCTCCCCAATATTTTTATACCTAAACCTTTCCACCTCAGTCTAAAACTCAACATTCCTCTATTGCATCTTGTTGTATTCCTCAATCAAAAGGTTATACTTCTCCATTAGGCTCTTCTTTTCAGCCTCCTCCCTTTTAGCAGTATTTTGGGTCAATTTGGCCACATTCATAGTCAAATTAGTGGCCTCAGTGGTTGAGGTCTCTGAAGCTCTCTTTATTATTTGTCCTCCTCTAAAATTTGGATTAATATACATAACATTTGGCTTTCTTCCTTGAGGTGCCAATGCCCAAATTTCCCAAGTTTCATATTCCTCACTGAAGGCAGAATCTTGCAATGCTGCCTTGAATTCTTCTTCAAAGTCTTCCAAAGGATACTTGGACTTTAAAATAGAATTAAATGCTACAACATCTACAATGTCCCATTTAGGCAGAATCAACACACCAACCTGACTCACTAGTCTTCTTCCATCTTTAGGAGTGATGTTCTTAAATTCCTCCATTAATTCAGCTTTTACCTCCTCATCATTATCTGGTTTGACCTGTCAGGCCTTAGTTCTCTTCTCTTCTTACATTTATCTTGGTATTCTTCATATTTCATCCTCCATACCAATTGAAAGAATACAAGAGTTTTTACAAATGTATTGTCATCTAGAAACTCCTTACATGCTTCCATTCTTGCATCTTGTACACTTTTTCCTTTCATATCTAAATCAGATAGAAGCAATTCAGCTGGCCTAGGAGGGGAAGGCATACCAACCTGCATGTCCTGATCAGTAACAATAATTTCATCCATCAGATCCTCCTGCGGTTGATCAATTCTTTGTATTTTAGGGCTTGGCTCGGATGGTGGTGATGAGGGACTGTCTTCTAGTGATGATTCTAAATCAATGATTTTAATTACCCCAGGCACTTTGAATTTTGGACCTTGTTGTGAAGGAAACTTCATTATTTTCTTTCCTTTTCTATCCACTTCCTCTTCATCACTACTATCATCCTTTTTCCTCATGTAAATAGGCCACCTTTCTGTAGGCTGGTATGCTGGCCTTGTTTCAATTGGCCTGGCACCTTGTTCTTGTACACCCAGACTTAGTTCTAAATTTATCTTTTTGGTCCTCAATGTGCCAATAATTTCCTTGAAGTTCTCCATTAGAAGTTCAATCTTTTTATGGTATGGATTGAACTCCAACAATGGATTATACTTCAGATCTATCTTATGCACAATATCTAATAGCTTATCATAAGCTATCCATTTCTCCTTGTTCAACTCCTGCCTATTTAGATCAAATTCATTTTTGATCAAATCCTCAGGAAAGTTGAACTCATGCACAAATTTTTCAGCCTTTATTCTTTTTCTAAAAAGGGAAAAGAAACCCTTAGGATCATGCTGCTGCTGTGGACCACACCTCAAATGGTAATCATCAAATAATTTCTCAAAATGCGCCCAGCCTCCTTGTGAAAAGGAAAAATTAGACACCACTGTATAATCAGAGAAAAATATTCCCTTACCCCTCCTTGTGAGGTTGTCCTCATGGATACAACCTATTTGCCACATAACTTCTGCAAACCCCACTCTTGGTGGCACATTGTATGGTAGTATATGGGGGGTTCCTTGAAAACCATATACTCTCAAAACAGTGCTGACTGGGTATGGGATAATGTCACCCCAGTTATGGAAAACTTTCAATTCTGGCTTCCTTCCTTTTGTCTTGAGGAAATCATGCAATTCCTTAGGGATCCTAGGTACATTCACCATCAATCTAGCCCTCAATATAGAAGCAAAGCAATTGTCAAATTGCACATAACTGGTGCTTTCCTTATTGCAAGATAAATCTGTAGCCCATAATTGTACTGGTAATCTTTCTCCACCAACCAATTGCCTTAATTCCATCTTTTCAGAGAAAAAGTCAGCATTCTTGAACAAGAACATATGCATCAGCATAGAATAATAGAAGAATTGAGTGCCGGTATCATTTTTCTGCAACTTTGACAACCCTTCATGTAATCTCTCAGCTAAGAAAGAAGCAAAGTCATATGTCACAGAGAAGTTAGGGTGTTGTATTTGCACCCCCATGAACATGTATGTAATAGGCATCACCACACTAGGACTGAAACCCAAAATCTGACACAATGAATAGAAAGTGGCCAAAAAATGATTTGCAAAATAGTTTAATCTGAAAGGTTCCTGGTCACTGGGGCTGATATGAAATCATGAACCTCCTGCCCTAGCCAAATGAGGTGGAAGCAACTTAGCTCTAAAAAGAGACTTCAACTTTGCACATTCCTGCTTCATTTCCTCAAGATTGATACGAACCAAGTCTTCACTCAGTTCACTCAAGTCAAAAATCTACTGGACCTCTTCTCTATTAACGCTCAACAAGACCTTTCTATCATTATCCCTGATTACTTGTGTGACAGGGTCATATCTTGTAGCCATTGCCCTAAGTAACTCTATGTCAGGGAATATGTTTGGGACCACCAGCTTTCCCAAATCATACATCCAGCTGTTTAAAAAGGGGTGAGGAAAATTCCTCTATCCATACCATAATTTGAACATTTCCAAGCCTGTGAGAGGAACCCTAGCTTTGGCAATGTTAGAGCAATTATATACTAACCCTTCCCCTAGGATTTTCCCTCGTATTAGAACCAATCCCTTCTTCCTATCGTTCGTTGAGTAGGTAAATTGATCTAGGAAATCATCGTACAGGTTTCTTTTTAAATAGTCAACTTGGCCAGAATGTTGCTTTGGCGGTTCCATCTTGGAAAAAATGGGGTCTTTTTACAATTTCACACTTCGAATAGCTAGCACTAACTAGAGATAGGAAATTACAGAACAAAACATTCCAATTTATCACAACTATAATTAAACTATAGCCCTAACACATTTATCAACAAGCTCAATGACAAGCACAACAAATCTTTTCCCAAATTCAAGTGAAGAATGACCGGGAAGCACATAAATTAACTCACGAATTTGTTTGCAGAAGTCCCAAATTCTGGCTGCAGAGATTCACAACTTCGCTTTCGGCTCTAAAACTGCTCCACAAAATACTTGAATGCTTTGTGATACAAATAAAATAGGATAATTGATTTTATCTCGATCAAATCATGCCTGCAAATGTCTCATCCGCCATTAAAGCTCACTCGCATGCTGCACGAATGGATCCAACCATATTTGATGCAGATTTAAATTTGAGCCATCCATGTGGCAGTCACCCACGATATCGCAATCAGTAAAGATCCTACAACTTTGGATCACGCGATAGAAGGAAACCGTAGATCTTGAGCATTTGTGATCTTGTTCCTTTAACATAGTCGCCAGTCTTATTATTAACCATCGAATAAATTTTTCATCAAGATTATAACATATCCACTGATTTAAAGCATGTGCACCTCAAGAACACTTTAGTAACCTGCCTTTTAATGTATTAAGGCCGAATTAATTTACCACAGTATTTCCTTCATTCCTTCGGCTTCATCAGATGAGACACGTGGCACCCGCCTATGATATCACAATTAGTACAAACCTTGCAACTTTCGATCACGGGATGGCAGGAAACCATTAAGATCTGATGACAATTGATCAACATTCAACAAAACTTATCACCTTCAGCCTCACCAGATAGGACACGTGGCGCCCTCCCGTGATATCATGATCAACCAAAGTGGTGTGGTGGGGTCATCGCGGGATGGCGGGGAGCGGCTGAGATCAAACGATAGTTGATCAATGGTCGCGTGAACTTCATCCTTCTGCAAAAAAAAAATTATTAAAAGGACAAGGGGACATCAAAAGGCGGATGGTAAACAATGACATAAGTTGTTTTTAAATGATGAAACATGGGGCCAACCAAGACTTAGGAAAATAAAACCCTGTAGAGGAAATAAAATATTAAAACAAAGGGACTCAGCCTAGATAGAACGATAGGACATAAGTCATTTTAAAACCCCTCAAAAAATAACATCAAAATAGATCCCAACCAAGGCATAAAATAAACACAAGGGTTTTATATGAAAATAAAGCTAAAACCACCAACCCAAGGAAAATTATGACACCATGAAAGACCAGTAACACGAGGTAGGGTAGGAATGGAACATAAGGATAAAAAATATAAAGTTCCATTAGAGGGGAGAGAGATAGAGGGAGTGAGTGAGAGAGAGAGACCTGAGAGAGGGAAAGGGAGTAGGAGGGAGAGTCTTGAGAGAGAGAGGGAGGGAGTGGGAGAGAGATAGAGGGTAGAGGATTTAAGGATTTAAAGGGTAGAGGGCTAAGGGTAGAGGGAAAGACTTAGGGGAGAGAGAGAGAGAGAGAGAGAGATTTCTAAGGGCTTAGAGCTCTAAGGGTTATGGCTCAAGGCTTCAGGGTTGGCAGAGGGAGAGAGATAGAGAGAGGAGGAGACAAAAGAACCCAGAGAGGGAGAGGGGGTAGGAGGGAGAGACTTGAGAGAGAGAGAGGGTAGAGGGTAGGAGGGTAGAGGGCAGAGGTTTGGCTGGTTTGGGGTTTCATGGGCTAAGGGTTTAGGGTTGCGGGTAGAGGGAGAGATAGAGGGATTTAGTGAGAGAGAGAGGGAGGAGGGAGAGGATAGAGAGTAATGATAGGGTTAAGGGTAGAGGGTAGAGGGTTTAAGGGCTAATAGTTTAAGGCTAAGGGAGAGAGATAGAGGGAGTGAGTGAGTGAGAGAGAGACCTAAGAGAGGGAGAGGGGGTAGGATATTGAAGATACTTGAGAGAGAGAGAGGGAGGGAGGGAGTTGGAGAGAGATAGAGGGAGGGAGGGTTAAGGGTAGAGGGTAGATGGCTTAAGGGTTTAGGGTTAAGGGTGGAGGGGAGAGAGATAGAGGGAGTGAGTGAGTGAGAGAAAGACCTAAGAGAGGGAGAAGGGGTAGGAGGGAGAGACTTGAGATAGAGTGAGTGAGTGAGTGAGAGAGAGACCTGAGAGAGGGAGTGGTGCTAGGAGAGAGAGACTTGAGAGAGAGAGATAAAGGAAGGGAGGGTTAAGGGCTGAGAGAGACATAAGAGAGGGAGAGGGGGTAGGATGGAGAGACTTGAGAGAGAGAGAGAGGGAGGGAGTGGAAGAGAGATAGAGTGAGGGGGGGTTATGTAGATGTGATTGTTTCAAGGGTTAAGGGTAGAGGGAAGTGTTGGTTTTATTTTACAATATAACTAGGTTGGTCTTCTAATCTACCTATGGAATTGCCAATCCCAATCAAGGGCAGCTTGAAGGACTTGAACTAATTGATGAGGACTTTAAAAAATCCTCCTACACTTCGGGCTCTGCAAGACCTGAGAGGGTGATCCCTTAATGTGTTTACAACCTCTGCACTAATATCATAAACAACATTAAAATAATAGATAATCTCATTTAATAGCTCAATATAATAGGATAATATCGTAATAGAATCGCTATTCATCGACATTATCACCTATTTGGAGCATGCAACTACAACACAATCCTGACAAAATAGGTCATTGATTTGCAATTTTTAGCAAGCTCTAGGTAAAGACCTAACAAATATCGATCACTCCTCCTGCCCTATGCATTCAAAGTGTAGGAGGATTTTAAAGTCCTCGGCCAGTTGGTCCAGGTCCTTTGAGCTGCCCTTGATTGGAATTGGCAATCCCATAGGTAGAATAGAAGACCAACTTGGTTACAGTGTAAAAAAAAACCAACACCCTCTACCTTTAACCCTAAACCCTAAACCATTAACCCTTAAACTCTAAACCCTTAAGCCCTCTACCCTCTATCTCTCTCCCACTCCCTCACTCCCTCCCTCTCTCTCTCAAGTCTCACCCTCCTACCCCCTCTCCTCTAAAGTCTCTCTCTCTCTCTCTCTCTTATCTCCCTCCCCTACCCTTAACCCTACCCTCTATTTCTCTCTCCCACTCCCCCCTCCGCCTCTCTCCCACTCAATCCTCTATCTCTCTCCCTCTACCTATTGGTTGTTTTTACTATAACTAGGTTGATCTTCTAATTTACCTATGGAATTGCCAATTCCAATCAAGGGTAGCTCGAAGGACCTGGACCAACTGACGAGGATTTTAAAGACCTCCTACACTTTGGGCTCTACAAGACCCAAGAGGGTGATCCCTTAATGTGTTTTACAACCTCTACACCATTATCGTAAACAACATTAACAACAATAGATAATATCATTTAATAGCTCAACATAATAGCATAATACTGAATAGAATTGGTTGTTCATCAGTAATATCAACTATTTAGAGCATGAGATAACTACAACACATTCCACAGTGTAAAATAGTCATTGATTTTCAATTTGTAGCAAGCACTAGGTAAAGACAAACAAAATACTGAACCATACAAATTAGTACAACCTACATTAGTGCCGTATATCCATTGAGGGAGTCAAATTCATAAACATCTAAGGGTTTATGACAGATTTAACACATAACATATAAGATCCTTGAGAACATTGCTTTATAATTTCATCATGTATTCTAACCCAATACTACTTATCAAATCCTTATACAAAACATATCCACCGACAATCCCCATTTAAGATGTTTTGAATGCTTTGTGATACCAAAAGCAGAAGAATAGTTGCTTTATTTCGATCAAACCATGGCAGTAGATGTCATGGCCACCATTAAAGCTTACTCGTGTGCTGCACGAACAACTCTAATCGCATTTGATGTAGATTCAAATATTAGCTGTTGATTGTTCACCTTGGTGATATCATCAGATGACTACCTTCAAAGAAAACTGACATAGTCTCCATCATGGCAATAAGGGGCCCACCATACTACTCATTTCCAAAGACATCCTCGTGGCACTCACCCATGATATCGCAATCAATAAAGACCTCACAACTTTTGATCACGCGATGGTGGGAAACCATGGATCTGAACCATCAGCAATCCTATTCATTCAACACAGTCGCCAGCCTTGTTATTAACCATCAAGCACCTTTCTACAGGGATTATAACATCTCCGTTGATTTAAAACACATGCATCTTATAATTTCTTTAGTAACCCGTGATATAATGTATTAAAGACGCATCAAAGTATTTATCATTCCTTTAGCTTCACCGGATGAGACACATGATGCTCACCCATGATATCGTGATCAACAAAGACAGTGTGGTGGGGTCATCGCAGGATGGTGGGGAATGACTGAGATCACATGACAATTGATCTACGGCCATGCAAACTTGTCCCTCTGCAAAATAAAAACATTTATTAGGGGAGAGGGCGCACTCAATCATGATGATAATACCCAGTCTTACCACATATTTATACTATATATTGTAAAGAAACAGTCCAAATGTAAATAAAGAAAAAGCCAAATGTTGATAAAAAATGGACCCATACTTGAACACATGACAACCTCTAAATGTTATATGAAAAAAAAAATACATTCATGAAGAAGTGAAATAAGTATTTTTTTGTTTCAAATAAAATATCACAACTCTCCACTATAATTATATCATTTAAAAAATAAAATGCTCATTTAATAAAATAAGACACTCATTTAAACAAGTATTGTTATCATAGTGAAAAAATATTGTTCTTATGTGTACAACAATTGGGGTAGCAATGTACAAGCATTGGATAATTTTATATTAATAGTTTTTCCTATCACAAATATAAAAGGTGAGCACAATAAATAACATGTATTTTCCCATTAAATGTGAAGGATTTTCAAAAAGTTTTAGTGTTCAACTATTGGTCCATTTTTGTTCAATATAAGTTGTATTTTAAATCATTATGTGTTGTTTTTATAACAACAAATAGATTTTTTGTGTTCAACTATTAGTCCATATGTGTTGAATATAAAAGGTAGAGATATCAAAGATTTATGGTTATCAATAAGTATTTGGTCCACTTAGGTTGTATATTAATTTTAATTTAAATAAAAATATCATATTGTACAAGCAACAAATGATATTTTTTTGGTTCAACTATTGGGGGTTCCATGATTAAGTTTTGGTCGAACCTTTAAAAAGTCAAATTTTAGAAACTTCTCAAAAGATCTGCCGATGTGGTGAGTTGCATGATGAGTCGCACCTCCAAACCTTAGTTATAGATAAATAAGAGACCAGTCTACATTTCAAAAAAAAATGAAGGTTCTACGATATTCTAGTCAATTGCTACATGTTGAGAAAGTTAGTGTGGACGACTACTAGGCCCTCTCCCCTAAAGGAATAAGGGGACATCACTAGGTTGGTGACAAACAATGACATAAGTTGTTTTAGCGAGGGAACACAAGACCAACAAAAGACTTAGGAAAAATAAAGTTAGGCGAAGGAAATAAAACAATAAAACAAAAGGGGGCCTAGCCTAGACGAAGCGATGGGGCTTAAGTCATTTTAAAGCCTTCCCAAAAAGTAATGACCAAATAGATCCCATCCAAGGTGTAAGATGAACACTAGGGTTTTACATGAAGATGAAGGTAAAACCACAACCTTACGCTTTTCCCAAACACCATAGATGACTAGAGACATAGGGCACGATAAAATAGAACACAAAGAACAAAAACTTTGAAGTTCCATCACTACCCATG
>VDFB02270651.1:122918632-122937943 GCA_007258455.2 Sequoia sempervirens | reverse complement strand
AAAATGGTATAATATAAGACAAAAAAAATAAAATAGCTTAGTATTTCACATTTTTATCCACTAGCCTCAGGTCTTGGAAAAACTCCCATAATCTACCCACATCTTGGTTGAGGTCTAGGATTTCTTCACACATAGCCTTCATCGCATGAGTCTGAAGCAATTGTAGACTTAGCCCAAGTATATGCTAGGCTAAGGTAGATCTAATGAATGGAAATAGAGGCATACAATTCTTCTTTAATACCTCCACCACAAACATATGCAAGGTGTTGGTTTTTTTTACAGTAAGCAGGTTGATCTTATAATCTACCTATGGAATTGACAATTCCAATAAAGGGCAGCTCGAAGGACCTAGACCAACTGACAAGGATTTGAAAGACCTCCTACACTTTGGGCTCTGCAAGAACCGAGAGGGTAATCCCTTAATGCATTTACAACCTTTGCACCACCATCATAAACAACATTAACAACAACAAATAATCTCATTTAATAGCTCAACATAATAGATAATACCAAATAGAATTGTTGTTTATCAATAATATCAACTATTTGGAGCATGAGATAACTACAACAACATTTCACAGTATAAGATAGTGATTGATTTGCAATTTGTAGCAAGCTCTAGGTAAAGGAAAACAAATACTGAACCATACAAATAAGTACAACTTAGATTAGTGCCATATATCCATTGGAGGAGTCAAATTTATAAGCATCTAAGGGTTTATGACAGATTTAACAGATAACATATAAGATTCTTAATAACATTGCTTTAAAATCTCATCAATATGTATTCTAACCCAATACTACTTATCAAATCCTTATACAAAACATATCTGCCTACAATCCCATTCAAGCATTTTAATTAATTCCTTGAACTAAACCTAAAACAAGAATCATACACACCACAACAGTGAGATGAATGAAACAACCCTTAATCATTTTATTCAAAATTCAGATATGCTTGTACAATGGAGAGACATTAGTTCAAATTAATCATATCAATTCAAATGCCAGTACTGTTATAAAACATCAAATCTCCATGAATTCAAAACCTACTATAGAATGACTCAAAACCTAAATTGTATTTTCCCTAAAACCATCAGACTTTACAATTTTCTCTGCAACTTCATCTAGACTTGACCAAAAATATCTTACTTGCTAACTCATACTTTTGGCCTTGAAATCCTTCTTATAGAAAAAGAAGGAGCAAATAAGTATCAGGCTAGAAAGCACACATGTCACTAGCCAATTGGACCTCCTTGTGATATTCCAAAAATTTGTTACAACAACAATCTCCCCAGAGAATCTTCTTGTTCATCATGCCCACTGAGAACGGTTGATGCAGCAACAAAAAACTTCAAGAATTCCACGTCTAGACTATCACCAAAAAACAAAACTAGAATCTGTTGTAACTACAACAACTGATTTTTCAACCGTAGCAGCCTACTCCTTTTCATTCTTCCTTAGTTAAATATACATTTACCCATTTTTGGTACTCTTCATCAGTTGGCCAATCAAAATTGATCACCTCATTCACCTTGACACTATAAGGTTTGTAATTAACTGCCACCTGATTCGCTTTTGTTTCAAAAGACTCCAAGAATGAGCTGGTGCTAATGATTTTGTCCATACAACTCACCAACAAATCATAATTTGAGTTACCCTGTTTTTGAGGGTTTTGTAGTCGAAACATGATATAAAGGGGCTTTTACACTTTTTTGTGATTACTGTAGCTTGTGTAAGAGGCCCCATGGATACTGTTGTAATTGTAGGATGCATGAATAGGGCGTAGGATGAGAAATAAAGAAGGTATAGCTGCTGTCCTCTATAGTTTTGTGAAGAAAAGCATGTGAATGAGAGGTTCACGCCTAGGTTTTAACAAAACATGTATGGAAGATCTGATTTTATGAATTTTTATCCATGTGCAGACCTAATGGGTTGTTTTTGAACACTGAATATAAATGATATACATACACACACACACACACATATATATATATGTATGTATGTATGTATGAATGTATGTATATGTATTTTAAAATGTAAATGTAAATGCAATTATTGGATGCTCTCCTAGAACAATAAATGCAACATATCATTAAAGAAATCTATATCTATGTATATAAATGTGTATTTCTAGATGCAAGTATAAATGCAAAGAGCATATGGTTTGTAGTGTTATAGATACAACATATCCATAAATTAATGTAATTGAAATTCTAAAGTCTTCAACACATATAATATGAAATTGATCAAACTATTAAACTATATGAGAAATAAATGAAAATAGTAAATGCATATGTATGTGTATTTATAAATGTAAGTGTAAAATAAATAAGAATAATGAAAATTATAAAAGAATACAAGGAAAGGTCTCCTCCCTTCTTGGTAGTGATAACCTCCTCCACACACAACCCTTAAAAATTATGAATAGAAGAATATAATCTTTGAAGAACTCAAAGTTGATTCTCTGCTACCTGATGCAATTAGTCATTTTATCCTTATAAAAATTTATAGTGATTATTAGAGGTACATAGACCAATTCTTCATAATAGAAGAATTTGATCATACTTTTCCAATGATGGCATTATGAGAAAACCTTAGGTTAAATGAATAATTCCTAGCTAAGTTATTTAAATCGCGTCCAACCGTATAAGAGAAGACCATTGCTATGTGTACCTGGATACCATGGAGAAAGGCTATTTGGGCTCTTTCATCAATCATCCTACCTTAAAACATACCAAAATTCTCCTAGCAATTAGACATAGGAAGATTTAAGATGACTTAAATTTTTTTTATTGCCAAAGCATAAACTTATGATGACTTAACCAGGCCTAGTACACACTCCCTCCCCATTAACCACTTAGACATATGTAAATTAAATGTAAATTTTCTGCTATTTTTAGTCATGTAGGTGTCCAATAAACCACTTGGTGGTGTTTCCCTTCAAGTTTATTTACTTGAATGAAGAGAAAAAGTCCTTGATTACAATTAGAGAATACATTTGAGGCCTTGGTTGTGTAACTAGTGGACCATAGTCACATTTAACACTTGTTACAAAGTTTGGGAGTTAAAATGTTAAGTAGATTTGATTTGCGATGGACACATTTGGACGGTAGTAACAATAACTTGAAATCTATCAAGACTTAATTACCTTATAACCTGTGAAATTCTAGCGATGAAATGATAGATTAATCATAATGTCACCTTAGGATCACATCACCATGAAAGAACTTCATCCAACATCCTTATGAGTGCAGGTACCACCAAATAGTTATTTTTCAGATCTGTCTTCCTCAAGCGAGGGAAATTTAGGAAGAGAAGAGGAAAGCGAGACATGTAGTATGTCTAAAAGAGGGAGATCAACTAGAGGTAAAAAGATTAGAAGAAAATTTTGTAAACGTATGGAATTTTTTCTTGCTGAAGGGGGGTCATGTTCTTATGATGATGAGAGTATAGGAAACGTCGAGGTGCCTTTGAGGTACAAACATCTACGGAAACAATGGGTACCCAAGGAACTTCCTCCAATAAACACTGATTTTTGTGTCAACGAGAGGATATATTGCATAGCACCATCGTGATTACATGGTTTGGGCCTATTTTGCATGGAAGACATAAAGGTCTGTTACGAAAAAGTTACTGAATTGATGGAGTATGTCGGACCCTGTTACGATTACAAATATTGGATGCAACTGGTTCGATATACATGAAGTACGCATAGGTATGCACTGCCAGCAAATTATATACAACTAAAAGATAAGGATCAAAATAAAAGAGTGGCTATGTACATTGACGGAAGGCCAAAAGCATCAGGGAATATTGCAGGGTTTATAAATAGTACACGACCTGGGTCAACAAATAAGCAACCCAATTGCATATTCGAGGCGCGCGAGGGAAACTATGTATTCGTATATGCGATAATATCAATAACTGCAGGGGAAGAGTTGCTAATCAATTACAATTTGAATCACTTAGTTACAAACATAATTACTATGGGGGTGGTATGTACTATGTACCATTTTACCCAACCTCCAATTAATAACTCCAATATGCCATTTTATTCTTATGTTTTTTTTCGTAAGTCTATTGGTTTCATTTCAATAATTTTTTTTTATATTTAATTTTTGTCATAGTGGGATATTGATCGTACGAAGAAGGCTCCGGCCTAGAGCACAGATCACGATTTATCTTCACGTGCTTCTACCAGATAGGTTTACCTCATTGTAATTGTACAAATTAGATACGAGCAAAATATTTTATTATTATGTTGTTTTGATAAGTTTATTGGGTTAATTTAGATAATGTTTTTAATATTCTTGTTGTAGTTGACTGATCGGGGAAAGGCACAAGCAGTAGACAAGAGCATCGATAGGGAGGTGCAGTCAATATTATGTGATGATGACATTGCTTATTCAACAAGCCCTCTTGATATGATAAGGAAGACCCAAAAAAAATGCAATGGAGAAATCCTTAAGTTGTTATTCATAGTGCCTCAAACAGATGAGATAAGAGAGAGGGTTAAAATATTGACTGAGAGATCACAAAACTTGCAAGTAAGCTATCATGAGGTCTTTAATTATAACATAAGTTCATTCATGGTTTTATATTTTGTACTCTTTTATGTCATGAACTAAAATATGTGTTGTTTTTACAGAATTTTTTGAGTCCTCATGATGCTCCTGGCCATGATCAGGGTTCTGCAAGTGTTGCTCGAGGAGTAAGGGTTGGTACAAGTTTCCATCCTGATCTTCCTGCGCATACATCACATCATTTGACCCCATCATCCATGCCTATATTATCGTCTGAAATGTTGGCAACACATACCATGCAGACATTCGTTAGTGCACCTTCTGGCAGAAAACACATGCCAGAACATGCATCAGGACATGTACCTGGGGATGCAGAGGCCACTAGTACTAGTGATATTTTAGCAGCATTTCCTGGATCTTCTCGTATTACTAGTACGAGAACATTGCTGGTCACATTTGTGGTGACCAAGGATTTCATTCCCATAAAGATAGAGAAGGTCCCAGGTACTTTAAAATATTTTAATTATTATTATATATAATCCAATTGAGATTTACTTATTGATCGCTCTTTTTAGACTATTTATCCCATGATCATTTTGCAGGAAATGATATTTTTTATAAACATGTAAGTGATATTACATTGGAGCTCTTCGGGCCCACCATACGTACACGGTGGAATTCCCAAAATCAAGATTTAAAATATGAGCTCATTAACCGTTTAGTTGTGGTCTTCGGTGATAAAACATTCAACTGAACCAAGGTCCTTAAGAAAGCTGGTACCTATCTAAAGTATGTGAGGGACCAATATAGGTCACATTTAGAGAAGAACAAAAAGTATGAGCATCCCTGCATGATTCTAGAGAGGGAGTGGAAGGACCTGGTGTCGGATGGAAAGGAGAAGGCTGAAAAGAAAAAAGGAAAGACACCACCGGGCCAAGGAAGGTATGTGATAATATCGACAATGTAATTATATACTGATTACTCTTTCTTTTTACACAATCTAACATATTTCAAACTTTTCATAGGCTTCCCAACACATCGAAGGAAACAAAGGCAAGATTAGAAAAACACGGGCAACACAAACTTGGCTCTGGTGGTTATATGAAATTAGCCACACGAATTGTAAGTAACAATAAATGAAATATAGTATCCAAATAATAAATTGAATTTTTTTTTGGTTTTATCACACCATAGAAGCAAAATTCATGATCTTATGCAAAAATGTAGGGCTTTGAATTAAATAGAGTTCCCACTGAAGATGACCTGAAGATTGCCTTCCAGTAAGGCTATGAAGTTGTGGATGAACGCCTAAGAGTCTTGACTGGGAAAACACAACCTTCCACTACATCCCACATATGTAAATAAACTCAATAAAGTTTATTTAAAATTGAATACTTGTGCAATCTATTCAATATTAATTTCCACCATAAAGTAATTATGTGCCTATTTGTTTTAAACATTCAAGCAATGATAATACTGCACATGACATTGGAATGCAACTGGTGAGGGTGGAGCACAACCCGCAGATGAAGGTCATATGGTGTATCTCTACATTTTTTAGAGCATGTAGAGCTGATCAACATGTTGAGCATGATCAGGCTAGAGAAGATCAGGATCATGATGTGGCCCCATCATGTAAAGAGGACCACTCTAAAGTTCTTTTAAACATATTTAATTGCAATTGGTGTATTAATTAATGTAACCTTCCATGTTTTAACTTTAGAGAATGTAGAGCGTGATCAACGTGTTGAGCATGATCCAGCTATAGAAGATCAGGAACATGATGTGGCCCCATCGGGTAAAAAGGACCACTCTCGTTTTCTTAAACATATTTAATTTCAATTGGTGTACACTAATGTAACCTTTTGTGTTTCAACCGTAGATCGATTTTGAAGGTGTTCAACATGTTGAGCATGAGTCTATAACAAAGTCTATAAGCATGTGGGATCCATCGTAAAGAGAAACCACTCTAATGTTCTTTTAATTAATGAAATACTTGTAACAATAATAATAAACATAATGGGTTTAACATTTCTTTCTTATTTGGTACAGAATTTCTTACAAGAGCGCCCACATCATGAGCTGCATGACTAGGCGCATTAAGATCACTTGTTAGGGTAGAAAACTAAAGGGGACAAATATTGACTTAGAAAATGATACTCCACCACTCAGATTTTTGTAGCTTTGAAAAATAAACAAAAAAGTGATTAAAATTACATCATGACAACCATATTTTTGATAATATGTAAACCGAAGAATGAATATTATATGTTAATGAATGAATGTGAATATGTTAATTAATGAATTTATATGTTATTAATGGATGAATGAATGTTATATGTTATTAATGATGAATGAATGAATGCTATATGTTATGAAATATTGAATGAATGATTAATGTTATATGATTGGGTATGGGGAATCAGAGTGATGTGAGGGCTGGGAGGGGCCGAATGAGCTTCCACTCCATTGGTCGGGCCCTCAAGTATAGATAATATTAAACTATTCTCGAAACAAAGAGAAGCTCAATAATGTAATGCACTTTTCAATATAACAAATGCATAGTTTGAAGCATCAAACCAATATGCAAAGATGAAAGAAAGTGCTAACTTTTCAATATGGTGGCAGAAAATGGATTCTTTATACCCTGAATCCATGTTATGCAACATAATTTGAAGTTGTTTTCATTTCAATGTTCTGATTTTAGTTTGTTTGTATGGTTTTGTATGAATACCACATTGTGTTGTGTGATTTCATTTCAAAGCTCTATTTCTTTCTGCTTAGTGGTGACATAATCCTAAAATTTAACTTATGCATAACAAAGTTAGTGGAAAAATTGATAGCTCCAAGGGTTTAGAGGGTTTGATTGATAGATACAAAGATATTTGATCTTGTTGTTGATGGAGGCCGACTTTAACCATGAAATTTTGTACCATCTGCAGGTATGCAAAAGTTTCTCTACTTACATTCATTCTTGATCATAAATGTTGTAAATGATATTAATGCTTCAAACTTAAGATTTGTTTCATTGTTATAATGATCAAAATGTTATACTTTGCTATACATTCAAGCATTCTCTTCCCCCTACCCTTTTCTCTCTCCCCCCTCCTTTTAAGAATTTTCTTTATCATAAAAGATTCACATTTCTGTCTCATTTACACAAATTTATCTGAAGCGCTAGGAGTGAATACAGATATGTAAAAGATGATAGATTATGTCTAAACAACCAATTTCATCTTATATCTAATTAAATCCTTAATATTTGAATAGTTTAGAGCTCGAATAATGCTTGTATATGCATGTGTAGCAATAAGGGAGCCTATGTGAAGATTGAAATTTAAAACATCACTTTGGTATTTTTTCCTTGTGTAGTGAAATGATATTTGAGTAATACAAACCTACACACACATTGATATTTTTCTCAATGCATTGAAGAATTTTTTTTCTCTTATACCTACCCCCACCAGACATGGAGGTATATAATATTGGTTTCGGGTTTATTCTCAAGTAGTTAGTTTCAACAGAGGAAGACTAAAATCTTCTTAATGTTCTGGTCAGGTGTGAAAGCATATGAATCACTAGTCAAGGCACCATTTTGTATTCATCCAAAAACTGGTTTGTTCTTTTTTTTTATGTTTCTTGCATGTGTTTTTTTAGGCTCTAGAGACGTAGCTCGGCTCTTTCCTTTGCACTTTTCATCTATTTTCATGATTACAGTAGATTTTCCTCATAATTTTTCATGTAGATCTATTTGTAACCTTATTTTCTACCAATCAATTTGCAAACCACTCACATATTAAGAACCATTTCACTAACTTGTAGTCATCCATTACTTCATATGTTGCAGGTTGTGTCTGTGTGCCAATAAATCCTGATGATTGCGAGAACTTTAATCCTACAAGTGTACCCAATATTTCTCAAGTAAAAGTCTTACCTTATTTTATAGTACTTTAAATGGTTAATTGAAGGTCCTTTAGATCTGAGATAGTTGAACCCTGGATTAAAATATGGTATTAGATGGGTAGTATAATGATAAAACTGAGGTCCATTGAACACAAATTACAAACATAATTTATTGGACTATGAATAGTGTTGCAATTACAATTATTTCTCCTTTACCTACCTCTGCATTAATGAAAAAGATAGATCCCTATAAATCTAACCATAAAAGTGTTGAAATCTACAGTATCTGCAGGACTCTAGTAACTATCAAACATATTCTTTTTGAATGTTTTTATGCTCAAGAAATTTGGTACTTATTCTATGGATAAGCTGAAGGTCTGGAATAGCAATGGAAAAATTAATTGGCATGATATTCTATTTTGTAATTTCAAGGTCAAGCTTGATTATAAGCTATTTTGGTATTTCTTATCCAATGAGATCACGTAGAATTTGTGGAAGGGGAGAAATGATGATAAATTTAAGGGTATCAAGAGGGTACTTACTGAGTCTTGAAAGAGACTCACTTTCTACTCTGTTGCTTTGTAGGTTTCAACTGTTGTGGAGATCTCAATGGAGAATTTCTTGAAGTTACTAACTGAAGGTGTTGCTAACAATACCAGAGAGGATCTGAGAAGTGGACCCACCTGTATGTTGAGCTTGGAAGAGACCGTGCTATTCCAATATACATTTGATGAGCTCCAGAGAGAAATTGATGAAGCTACAAGCCCAAAAAGACAACACGCCCCCAACAGTTGGACCCCCAAGGAGAAACAATGGCGAACCTTGATATTGAAGAAGTCAACAATGAGGAGAATGTAATCAACACTATGTATTGTTTATGCTGATTTGAATAGCAACAACCTGTGGTGCTGTTAACAACAATTTGTATTGTCTATGTTGGTTTTGAAAAAAACTGGTGCTTTTTGGTTTCTTTCTTGTTGTGTAAAGTACTGATACAGTATATTTCTTGTTATGGAAATGCTTTGATGTTGTACTGATCCTAATTCTGGATAGGAATTTTCATGATATGTAATGGACCTTAAACTATTTTCAATACAAAAAAAAAGATAGCAGATATTGGAAGTTCATTACATGTCTCATGTATGTGTTAGTATTTTAATTTTTGTAACACCCCATCATGCAAACCCCAAAGGACATCAACACAATAATTACAGTACAATTTTTTTTTAAAATTAAAACATAACATACACGAAATACACGATAAGACATGAGTCATCAAACTTAATTAAACAAATTCACTTACACTTACGCCCCATGGGGTACATGAGGAGACATTACGAACTTAATTCCATACAACAACAATAAAGAATGAAAGCCAAAGATATATTCCATGACAAAGTAAACATTAAAAAATGTAACACATACATGATAAATCATTGATAAGAAACCATTTGTGTGCATAAATATAACACAAACATGATTAACTCAACACATTGAATAACAACTTCCACGGGTCAATATCCACACAAGGTTTAACATTACATTACAATACAATGTCCAGAGTAACAATGATACAACAACGTTCCCCAACATGAATGGGAAACCATAAAGAATGATGTAGCTAATCAGATAAATACAAAGTATCATAACTGGCTCAAAGACGGATACAACTCTGGAGTCCCTGCAAATGACACCAATCTGCACCTCTCGATCCTCGATTGGGGACCCAATGGGGTTCTTAGCACGTTCCACCCGACCACGTGGGTCCGAAGACCCACCCCCCGTGCTAAGGAGCTGACAAGAAAGAGACCTCAACCAAGAACATCCAAATAGAGGACCACAAGACTCAACATCATACAAGAGTAACATGAAACCTAAAGATAGTCACAACATCAATTAAACCATGACCAAAAAACATGACATCCAAATCATTTCACAATAGTGATAAACCACTTCACAAACATAGTAACAATAAATCAAATATCATAACATCAATAAATCTCCAGTCATAAAATAAAAAGACCACTTCCAGAGGAATTCAATGAAGCAACTCCAAAAAGGGAAAGCTAGAGGAGAGTGTCATTGCATGGTCTTACATGGATTATCCAGACATCTTGACTCAAGGTGCGGCCTCCATCTGTACATGGATTATCTAGACAACGTATCACCAGGTGTCGCCTCCATCTATGGTTATCCTGACACCTATCACAAGACGCCGCTCCATAGGGTGATTCATGCGGAGCCACTAACCTCTCCTGAGAACGAGGTAATGACCTTGCCAACCACGACCTTCTCATCCTTCCATTAGTCTGCGAAAGCCTTAATGAAGATGAGGTAACCACAATTTTTTTATCTTATTATGTGATTGCTACCTATCCCTCCTAAAATTCATTTATTATGTTTTCACTTGATTAACAAACTCATTCATGGGTTATCCTGTGCTCTTCCTCTTAACTGAGGCGCCGGCCCCCATGAAGAGCCACTCTCCCTAGAGACCCAAATAACATCAAAACCAAGGGTTGTACCATCATAATTTGAACATAGAATCACAACATAAAAGCATGTGAGGCATTACCCATCTCGCTAGCAAGTACAAAATCAGAGTCTCACAAAGTTTCGTACAACCCTTTCAAATTAATGATACCAACATCTTGCCATGTCAAGAGCACATAAATGAGGAACATTGACCAACAATAAAATCAAGCCTCTAGAAGACTCTCAAAAGGTTTACACTGGGGTTTCCTCATCAAGAACTGACAACAATAATTGCAAGACCTCAAAGAACTATTTTCAATTCAAATATAATGAGTGAATACATCAAAATAAGATCAACAACTCCATCCAGACCACATAATCAACTTCGATACAAAATAAATCAGAAATCCAAGAAGATCAACTACCCACAACTCATAAACAAAATACAAGTTCCCAATTACATTGCAACACAAACTAAATGACAAAGGATTCCTTGAATCAAAATTAATCTCCAAAGGAATTCACACCAACACGGAACCATCCAGAAACAATCCTTCAACAACAGAGGTAAAAGCATGCAACCAGGCATCCAAGGGAGACCTCACTTTCCTCCTCACAAGATACTCGTACAGTTGGTAAACAAATGACCTTTGACAAAATCAACAAACATGACAACAATATAATTTAATGTTTCACCAAAATAATACAAGTGGGAAGACTGCATTCAATAAGAAGCATAAACTTATCACAACCAAGCATTGCATTAGTATCCAAAATACTCCACCACAAATTCAATTAATAAGACCCCCACAACTCAAAACAAACCAAGAATTCACCACGTAAGGTTAAACGAATAGCAACACAATTTAACTTAAAGAAGATCCCCAACTCACGTCAACTCAAGAAAAGTCACAATGAAAGGATTTGTCAAATCACTCATAAATTGACACGAACCCGACAGAATGAAATCACTTCCAAAGCCAAGGAATTCCAAAGAGGACACCACAAATAGGATACACCAAATTACCCTTAAATGAACAATGACCATTCAAATACAATTTATCCATTCGTTCAATAAGAATTAATTTAAAATAAATAAGGGAACTCTATAATCACATATCATAATTATCTCAAGGCATATTTTATCACACTCAGAATACTAACCCAACAAATCAAAAGCAATAAACTTCAAAGAACAATTGAACTATCGTCTACGATTTGACTCTTCACTTGATAAGAAATCGTTTTAACTCATTAAAGGCTATATTCACAACCTTACTAACATCTCACTATGCTCATCATAAAGTTGTATTAAATAAAAGAAGTTATAAAAGCATTCCAACCAATTTCTTTTATTCCAATTCAGGATTTATAATCATTCCTATAACTATTTACATATATATAAACATAATTAGCCAATTAATACTCTAATTATATTTAAAAGGATAACTAATCTCACCAACACTACATTACAATGCCAATTTTCTTCTTAACTAAAACTATATGACCATCTAATTTCACTATGAAGTAAGAACTTATTCATTTATAAAAAGACATAACTCTTTTCCCTAATATTCTAATGTGTTACCAATTTTCATTATATAGTATAATCATTTAATTTTACAATCAAGAGAACGTTCTTTTCTAACATTTGAAATACGCAAGTAACTATTCTCTATATAATTATAGCTAAGAGGGGAACCATTCTTTACTAGCACCTTTATAAAAAAAATGATCTTCATTTCCACTAACTCCATTATAAAGAAATGATCTACCATCAAAATATTTACCATTATTAATGGGACTCCACAAACAATGCATACTGTTGTTAAAATTAATTAACCAATATTCCACACATAATAATTTCTATTTGTAAATTTGTCTAACTTAACATTATGCGAACTAATGTAAACTTCTAAAATACTCTCTTCTACATTTTTCCCTTCACTACTCTATTTGTCATATATCTTTTATCGTTCTATTGACTCTAAGTGTTACGACTACATTAGATTTTTCCATTTCTCCGGCCTCCATCCCTAAAGTTGATTTCTTAATTGAAATTGAGAAATCCATCCAATCTCTTCCCGCATCTATTGCGGATGAGATTAGACAAGACTGTGCTGTAGCGCTCAGGCGTGCGAGACCTCCTAATCCCAATGTCCCTAAAAGTGAGTTATTGGCCTTCAAAAAGCTTACAAAGAATGATGACATCATCATAGTTAAGGCTGATAAAGGGAACGCTGTGGTCTTATTTAACAAACATGATTATGTCAACAAAATGCTTGACCACCTATCCAATAGTGGAAGCTACAGAACCCTCCCCAATAACCCTATTGCCAAGATCATTAAAAAGGTTAGGACTGCCATCTCCCTCGCTCCTTTTGATGATGACACCAAAAGGCGTCTCCTCCCTCATAAAGAGGTCACCCCTCGCATCTATGGCGCCCCTAAGATCCACAAACCTGGCATTCCTCTCCGTCCTATTGTTGACACTTCCCAATCCCCTACCTATAATTTGGCTTCTTACCTTGCCAAATTGATCTCTCCTTTAATTGGAAATTCTGATTCCTTCATCAAGGACTCCACCCATTTTATCAACTTTATTAATGATAAAAAGATTGAAGAAAATGAGATCCTTGTTAGTTTTGACGTTGTCTCGTTATTCACTAAAGTCCCCATTGGTGACTCGGTAGAGTTGGTAAAGAAAAAAACAAATAGTCATATTGCTTCTCTTGTTGATCTTTGCCTTCGCTCCACCTTCTTTTCTTTTCAAAATGTGATTTATGAGCAAATTGATGGTGTGGCCATGGGATCTCCCTTGTCCCCGGTCATCGCAAACCTCTATATGGAACATTTTGAGGTCATGGCCCTCCATTCCTTCCCTCTTAAGCCTCGTTGGTGGAAACGCTACGTGGATGACACTAATATTTGTTGGCCCCACGGTCTTGATCAACTTGAGCGTTTCCACTCCCACTTAAATAGCCTTGTTGATTGCATTCAATTCACCAAGGAACTTGAGTGCAACAACCAACTTCCTTTCTTAGATGTCCTCCTTATTAGAAAAGAAGATGGATCCCTTGCTCGCCGAGTCTTTAGAAAATCCACACACACGGACCTTTACTTGCATGCCTCTTCCCACCACCATCCTGCTCAAAAAGCTAGTGTTCTCAGCACGCTTGCAACCCGAGCTTATCGCATATGTGATACAGACCATATTGATGATGAGCTATCACATCTCTACCAAGTCTTTAAACTCAATGGCTATCGCCACAAGCGCATCCTTAAATCTTTTAAGGTTGCCAAAATTCGAGCCAATCCCTTACCCAAACCCACTGAGCCCAAAACCTCCCCGTTTGCTACCCTCCCCTTTATCGAAGGCCTTTCCAATAAGATCTCCAAAATCCTGCGCAAAAAAGGTATTCCCTGTGCCTTCAAACCCATCTCTACCACTAGAAGGTTCATCCCCTCTGCTAAGGACCCCTTACCTCCTCTTCGCCACTCTGGGGTATATAAGATTGAATGCTCTTGTGGTACCCCTTATATTGGAGAAACAGGGCGATCTATTAGCACTAGGATCAAGGAACATAGTGCTGACATTAGGCATGATCGTATTGTCAAATCAGCCCTAGCAGAGCATTCCCATCGTTCCAAGCACCACATTTGCCTTGAAGAAGCCCAAGTGGTGATTAAGGAAGATTGTTTTTTCAAGCGCAAACTCCAAGAAGCCATCACTATCAAGAAACACTCTTCCAATCTCAATCGAGATGAAGGTTGGCATATTAGCCTTGCTTGGCAACCTCTCTTAAATTCCCTGCATCCTAACCCACCCCACTAGGGTTCTCCCTCTCCTCCCCTAGACCTCCTTTCCTCTTCTTCTTTCTCCTCTCCTTTCCTCCTTCACACCCCCTCCCCTTTCCTTCCCCCCCCCCTTTTTTTCCCTCTGTCATTGCTGACGCCTTCTCTTAACTTTCTTTGAGCTTGTTTTTTCTTTGAGCTTGTTCTTTTTTCCCTTTCTTTATTCTCGTTGTTATTTGTTCCTTTTCTATTTCTATTTTTACAATTTTTATTCTTTATTTTTATCTATTTCTATTTATTCATTTTTTATTCTTTACTTTTATCTATTTCTATTGTGGCAATTTTTATTCTTTATTTTTATTTTAATTTTTGCAATTTTTATTCTTTATCTTTATTCTCATTGATATTTGTTCTTTATCTATTTGTTCTTTTTTTACATTTTTTATTTTTTTTTATCTATTTCTGTTTCTACATTTTTTATTCTTTATTTTTTTATCTATTTCTATTTTTACTATTTTTATTCTTTATTTTTATTCTTTACTCTTACCTATTTCTATTTTTACAATTCTTATTCTTTATTTTCATCTATTTCTATTTTTACAATTCTTATTGCTTATTTTTGTTCTTTATCTATTTCTATTTTTACAATTTTTTTTCTTTATTTTCATCTTTTTCGATTTTTTTCGATTTTATTCTTTATTCTTTATCTCAATTTCTATTCTTTTTTATTTTTATTTTTATTCTTTACAATTCTTATTGTTTATTTTTGTTCTTTATCTATTTCTTTTTTTCACAATTTTTATTCTTTATTCTTATCTTTTTCGATTTTTACAATTTTATTCTTTATTTTTACAACTCTTATTGTTTATTTTTGTTCTTTATCTATTTCTATTTTTTCAATTTTTATTCTTTATTTTTATCTTTTTCGATTTTTTACAATTTTATTCTTTATTTTATTTCTTTTTATTGGTTTCTTTTTATTTTCTTTTTTGTTCCTATATTTTTTAAGTGTTGACCTCCATTGAAATTAATTTTAATTCACTTGTTTAGTTCTTTCTATTTTAATTTTCGTTTGTTATTTTGCTTGTTTTCTGAATCATTATTTTGTTTATTTTTAAGTTTGTATTATTTTTTGTTTTTAATTTTAACCATTGTTCCTCTTCTTGTTACTTTTGTATTTGATTCACCTTTATTGGTTCTCTTTCTTAATTTTGTGTCTTGTATTTTGTTTTTTATTTTTATCTTGATTTTGATTTTTGGTTTTTCATTTCTTAATTAAATTCTCGTTTGTTTTCTTGAGTTATTATTGTAATTATTTTTGAGTTGTTCTTTATTTTTAATTATATTGATTGATCCTCTTTTTGTTACGTTTGCTCTCTTGTTCTATTATTTTTGATTTTTGATTTTTAATTTTATTTATTATTATTGGCTCTGATTTATTTATTTTTTTGGTTTCTATTTATCTTTGTTTGTATTATTATTATCTTGTATTATTTTATGTTCTCTGTTATTAAGTGACCTTGCCTTTTTCTTATTTTTCTTTTTACTTTTTTATTTTTATCCTGTTTATTATTTATTTTATTATTTATTAACATCATGGCTTTCTCTTTCCTCTTATCCACCCCACCTCTTATTAGGCTAATCTGCACTCCTATTTTTCATTCTTCCTCTTCCTGATGATGGATCACTGAGTGTGATTCGAAACGTCGAAGGAAAAAAAATATACACAGTCAAATCCAAAAGCATTTTATCTAGATACATTTGTTCATCCATACTTGTTTCGTAAATAAATTGGTTAAAACACATAACAATACAATGTTAAAAACATTGACTACACTAGTAGCATGCTACATTATAGAGAAGAAAAGGGCATAGTAAATTCATATTTAGATGATGAACAACTACAAACAAAGGTGTTATTACGTGTTGGACAAGAAGTATTTTTAATAAAAATTTGTGTGTTGTACTTGGACTTGTCAACAATACACTTGGTGAAATAATTACTATTGTGTAAGAAAGCAACCATATCTACCTCTATTATTTGTTGTTAACTTTCAATGTTACATCGGACCTGCATGAAAAAAAAATAAAAAGGTTTTGTTTTCTCTAGTTATATGTGGTGGCCACTAACAAATCCCAACAAAAATGGTTGGGCACTAATAATCCATAAGGCACAAGATCTAACTATAAATAAAGCAATAATATACTTTGAAAACATTGAATTTCAAGGACTTACCTGCACAACAATATCAAGAGTAAGAAGTTTGTCAAATTTATGAATATTCCTTTTATTTTCATTTCAAAGGTCAAATGTATGGAGGAAAAATATGTATGTAATCTTATTTAAGCAAGACTAGGACCATCAAATAAAATATCTTCAAAAAATCCTTAAAAGCAAACTGCTAAATCTATATTTGAAATGATTTTGGATTTATTGTCCACTTTAAGTGTGAAATTAAATTGAATTTTTCTTAATTTTTCAAACTTAATTATGAGCAAGAGGAAATTTGTATAATTTAAACAAAATTCCACTCTAATGAAAAATTATCAATATGTCCATTAAATCAATAAATCTAATTAATTTTTTATTTTTTTCTATTCATAAGCATTTTTTGAATAGAGAGACCACAAATTGGGGACTGCGGGTCAAGCCTGCAAGTACATTCGATTAGCAAAGGTATAGTGCTTGCGATCACAATAGCCCAACGGAAACTTGAACCATGGTGACTACAACAACAATACCACCACTCAGCCATCGCATTATGAGATGAACCCCTCCATAAATCTAATTGTTAATTTAAAAAGAAAATTTGTATAATTATAACAACATTCCATTCTAATAAGAAAATTTTCAATACTTCATTAAACCTATAAATCTCATTACTAATTTAAAAACTTATTAAAATAAACTTCTAAAAGTTTTTTTAAATGGGAGGACAAAAAAAAGAGGTGGAGAAAAAGGCCAAGCAAACAAATATAGGAAACAAAAAAAAAATCACAGAAAGAAACTGTGAAGATAACGATTTGGGGTAAAGGGCTCAAAATGATGAAGGATTAACGTGATGCATTAAATATCAAATAAACTAATAAATTTTGGATTGCATGGGATGGCAATTAACTTCAAATGTTTGGGCAATTAATTTAAAGAGCTGGCTACTCGCTATATTAGAGTTTTAGGGTTTATTTTGACCAGAAAAGGGTATGGCGCGTTCAAGAACAATGTGGAAAATGGTTCTGCTTAGTTTAGAATAACAAGCTGAATTTCTTCATGTGTTGGATGAAGGTGAGGAGAGACCTGAAGCTCTTTGAACTTGCAAACCATAATATAATACTGAAAAAGCATTTCCCATTATCAGAGGAAACACACCCACTCAAGCAGTTAAGTCTTTTGGAGAGGTGAGGTCTGATTTGTTTCATGCTAATGCTATTTATTGCTATTGTAACATCTCAGTGGTGGTTATTACTATCATTCTTGCAACTATGCTTCTTTTAAACTGTAGAACATGTGTCATGAAATATGTGTCATGATACCCTTGTGATGTACCCAATTACCAGTGGATCTATAAATATTGGAGTGATTTCTGGGCCTTGAAATTGTGAAGATATTTCATGGGACAAGACGGAGTAATATATTACGCAGGAGTGGGTCCAAACTGCGTCAGACCCAGATCACCGTGGGCACTTAGTAGGATTTTGGAGGTATTTATGGATGTCCCCTTTTTGCCTTTCCACTTTTTTTCTTTAGTGCAAAAGTGGGGACGGTGGAATATATTAGAATCCAGGATTCACATGGTTGCTTACAATGATAGTTTTTCCTTTTAACATAAACGAGAGTTCAAATCCACACTTCCAGAACAAATTTTGAGGAGGATAGTTACCATATTGTAGTTGTTTTGAATTTATGTTTGTTATTTAACACAAGTATGGCGGCAAACTTCAACACATTTTTGAAACAGCTTATTCAAAGAAGATGGTGAAGGAGAGGCTGTCACTTTGAATTTATTTTTGCATTTTGTAATCACATCAAAGCATGGTCACAAGCTTAAAACCATTATTTTCAGAACATTTTTTGATAGAGTGAGAACAAGCAACTACTTGGGATTTATATTTGGATTTGAAGGAAAAATTAAACTATCCAACTGAAGAGGGCATCCAAGATGTTGACATAATCTTCTACAAGCTAAATGTTTGGCTGTGTGACCTTAGAATACTCGTAAATAATCATAAAAGAACAGGTTGAATTTAACACATCAAATATACATGGACACATGTAGATGAGGAAATGAAACTAAATGACAACTTTCAGTCAATCAGAGAAACACAATTGATTTGCAAAATTTTCTTTGGACACAGGTTTGCTTTTAATACAATATCTGAAACCCACACACAACCTGCTGCCTGCATTAACACTGCTTGAATGCAACATCCCCACATTCAATATCATCTACAATGCAAAATTAGTCTACAGATCATGTGTTAGAGATAAATTCAAATAAATGTCTTTGTAGGTAGAAGAGTTCTTGGTCTTCTAGCAGTAACAACACACGAATACTCTTTAAAAAATGCAAATAAAGACCTAAATTGATATTATTTCACCAGATTACTTCACAGC